>CM042546.1:8970309-8987809 GCA_023630585.1 Cranoglanis bouderius
ACAGAAAAGAGAGTGAACTGAACCTGCCGAGCTCTTGATCACAGGATGAGCGTGTCACCTCTACAGCACCTGGGAAACTGGGAGAGAGAGGAACGAGGCGAGGAAACGGACAAGAAAAAAGAGGAGGAGGAACGCTAAAAAAAAAGAAAAAGAAAAGAATGGAGCAAGGAAGGTTGACAGAAGGATCGCAGAGACACAGAGGGAGAAAAAGTGAGCCTGATAGAGTGATTGAGTGAAAGTTGGAGAAAGAGACAGAGCGAGATGGTGAGAGAGAAAGAGACAGAGAGAGACTGTGAAAGAGACAGACCTCCAGAGAGACAGACTGCCAGAGAGAGAGAGAGAGAGAGTAAGAGAAAGCGAAAGAGGTTGAGGTTGAACAGATCTTTAATATTACATTAAACCCAGGATTTACAACAACATCGTTAGCTGTATCATTTTTACCTCAACAACCTTTAAAGTTAAAATTTAAAAAGTAAAAAATAAAACTCCGTCATCAATAACAATAAAACCTCATTAACACTTCACCAAAACCCTGAAACCAAGCATCAAGCAACCTAAAGAGAGTCTCATACATCTTAAGAACAAGTCTTCTATAGTTTCCTCACCACTACAAAACCTACACCTTCCCCCCCCCCCCCCCAATGTAGCTATGGCCCTGTGAATAATCCTCCACTGAAGATCACTGAAGCAGACATATACACTTTGAAAAATTCCCTTTACACCTACAACTGAAAAAAAAAACTATCCAGATTTCTCCTCAACTTACACACAAAAAAAAGGTTCAATTACAAGACTATATAATTGTCCAGAACGAGGACAACCCTGTCTAATACCTCTTGTGACTGTTACTGCGGTACTTTATCTTCCTCCAACCTCAATCATCACCGATACATCAGAATATAACAGTTTAACATATGAAATAAATTGATCACCAGTTCCAAAACTCCGTTTAAACCCGAAGAAGATATTCCTGGTCCACCCGCCTACAACTAACAGGAAGTACTTTATTTTTTAAACACTCCAGTACAACTTCATAAAAATCCTCAGCTGTTAACCCGTCTATCCCTGGAGAACGACCCATAGACATCTGCTGAGCTGCTTCTGTTAATTCTCCATATGTAATTATATCACCCAAGGCTTTTTCCCCCTCTTGCTCCAACTGTGGTAGCTCCTTAAGTAAGTTCTTTGAACTATCAGGATCACATTCCTCAGCACTAACATAAGAGATGTTAAGTGAGATGGTGAGATAAGTGAGATGGTGAGAGAGAAATAGAGAGAGAGAGAGGGAGAGAGAGAGAGACACAGAGAGAGACAGACCTCCAGAGGGACAGACTGGCAGAGAGAGAGAGAGAGAGAGAGAGTGATCGAGCGAAAGTTGGAGAAAAAGACAGAGACAGTGAGATGGTGAGAGAGAGAGAGAGAGAGAGACAGACCTCCAGAGGGACAGACTGGCAGAGAGAGAGAGAGACGAGGGACAGAGAGGGATGAAAGGAGAGCGCGAGAGAGCAATAGTGAGGCGGAAGTTGATCTCATTCCAATACACACTCTCTACTCTCTCCTCTTTCTTTCCGCTTTCTCTCCTCTCTCTTTCCGCTCTCTCTCCACTTTTCCTCTCCTGTTTCTCTCTGCGCTCTCTCCACTCTCTCTCTCCACTCTCTCCACGCTCTCTCTCCGATCTCTCTTTCCACTCTCCCTGCTCTCTCTCTCTCTCTCTCTCTCTGCTTTCTCTCCACTCTCTCTCCCCGCTCTCTCTCCCCTCTCTCTCGCTCTCTCTCTCTCTCTCTCTCTGCTTTCTCTCCACTCTCTCCACGCTCTCTCTCCGATCTCTCTTTCCACTCTCTCCGCTCTCTCTCTCTCCGAGTCGTCCATCAGCCCGTTCCCTTTTTTCAGCCCTGACCGGCAGTGTGATCCGTTTCTGATGGCCTGTCATGCGGACGCGTGTTTATAATAGCAGCGCCGCCAAACTAGACACGTAAACATGATGGACTCGATCCTTCACTCTTAAACTCTCCATTATTTATTTACTTCCTGTTACTATATCGCTACATTCACTTCCTGTACAACTGAAATTATACTGTGTGCATTCTTTATAAACTACACTGTGCTAATTAGCGTCCCTGATAACCGAACTCGTTTGTCTTTAGTTAATTACAGGTCATTCGTTAGCATGAGCTTAAGCATTATGTATCCGTTCTGATTTGAATGCAAAAATTGGTTGATTGATTTATTCGACTTTGTTGGTGTGGATGCAAATGGTCTTTCAACCAAAAACAAAAATAAAACCCACAAAAAGAAGTAGTTCTAAATAAGTCTTTTCTTTCCTAGTAGGGTATTTATGTATATATATATATTTTAATATTTGTATATTGATGCCTGAGTCATGATTTTTTAAAACATCCTTTCTAGATTTGTTACAATATAATATTAAATATATAAACTTCAGTGATAAATGACTGTCCACTGCGTGAATTACATAATTCAGGATCTTCTACATCTGTATGTTGATATTTATGAAGATCCTCTCTTCATGTATATTTGATGCCAGCAGGTCAGTTCAGTTCACACTCTGTAAAGGGAACAACGGCGTTTTACATTTACATGTAAATATATAAAATGCTGCGTGTGACCGTGAGGAGGATAAACGGGGTTAAAGTGTTCAGAGCCGAGTCGTTCCCCCAGAGGAACACAGCGCTGCTCACGACTTAATGAAACGGAAGAAAACAATATGAGGGAAGAAACTCGGGTAATCTAACGGGCACAAAGTGACTCGGATACTGTAACAGCTCTAAAGAAACCTGAATACACTAGAATCAATGAGGTGTGGTCTCCAGGTGAGTTCGATGAGGCGTGGTCTCCAGGTGAGTTCGATGAGGCGTGGTCTCCAGGTGAGTTCGATGAGGCGTGATCTCCAGGTGAGTTCGATGAGGCGTGGTCTCCAGGTGAGTTCGATGAGGCGTGGTCTCCAGGTGAGTTCGATGAGGCGTGGTCTCCAGGTGAGTTCGATGAGGCGTGGTCTCCAGGTGAGTTCGATGAGGCGTGGTCTCCAGGTGAGTTCGATGAGGCGTGATCTCCAGGTGAGTTCGATGAGGCGTGGTCTCCAGGTGAGTTCGATGAGGCGTGGTCTCCAGGTGAGTTCGATGAGGCGTGGTCTCCAGGTGAGTTCGATGAGGCGTGGTCTCCAGGTGAGTTCGATGAGGCGTGGTCTCCAGGTGAGTTCGATGAGGCGTGGTCTCCAGGTGAGTTCGATGAGGTTGATGTTGTATGTTGTATGTTGTAAATTGTTGGTTAACATGTTTTTTTGTTTGTTTGTTTAAATGCACGTTTTCTTAGATTGTAATCAGGATCAAATAAAAATCGAATTAAGGTTTAATTTTTAAAAGCGCTAAAAGTCAACACAATCACGGAATCACCTTTTTAATAATTATTGCTTGATAAACAGAAATATTAGTTTTTATCTCGGCACGTAAACATCTCTTGCTTTTAGGGTCCTGTTTTACATATTTTCACCTGAAACAATCTAAACCCTCGCTGACGAAACTCGCCGCTCGCTCTTTTACTGTAAGTGCTCTGATGTGATAAATTGAACGTTACTCATATGTGAGTGCACATTGTTTTGTTTTTTCCCCGCCCAGCATCATGGGACGCTCTTTTCCTTTTCACTGAAAGCCGGCGAGGGGAAAAACTCAACAGGCCACGATACAATTACCGAGCCTCCTCCTCTCCATCTCGGCCTCGCCGGGGAATTCAGGGCCAGGGTTTGGGCAGTCAGGCATAAAACTCAGGCCTCTTCTCACACTCGCTCTCACTGGGGGACTCGCAGTGTACGCCCTCACACACACACGCACACACACACTCTTACTTCACTCCCTGGATGGAGGAAACCACAATATTCAGGAAAAGGAGGGACGAGGGACAATGAAGGGCTCAAGGATGAAGACCCGAGTCAGGATCCCCTTTATCCTGAAGATTTATAAGAAATAGTGCTGTTGGTATTGTTGTTGTTGTTGTTGTTGCTTGTGGGTGTGGCCTGTCCAGCATTTTTTTTTTTTTAGTTCTGATGAGACACGATAGTAGCTATATATAGCTTCTAAAGCTAACTACTTAAGGACAAATTAAATAAACGCACTAATCAGAGTCAATCCTGTTTGTCTGAGTTACGTGTTATGTGCTCGGCTTCGTACTAGCTTCATTCTCAGATTAGATTAGCAAAGCGAGCTAAATGTACAAGCTACGAGCTCTCACCAGAGAAACCAACGATCTCCGTTACTTCCTTCCAAGCTTTATTTCTCTTCGTCTCTGTACACATTTAATGAGAGGTCGTGTATATGACAGGATAAGATGTTACAAGTTTTTCTTCCAATATTGCTGAAGTAACTGCAGGTCGGAACTAAAGCTGTGAGCAGGGAACTGAAGAAATGTCGGACCGCAAGCGCTTTAATATTGGTCAGAGGAATCGTTCAAGCGAATCGTTTAGGTCTGTCGCTTTACTGCATCATAGAGCAGCTTGCCAACGATTACTCGAGACCATGTACTTTTTATCTGTTTACAGTTACGAAAGAAGTTCTCACTTCCGTTACAGCAGCTGTAAACGATCGTTCTCGCGCCAGCGTCTCTCTTAAAGTTAATAAGACTTAATAAAATCTTACTTACAGCTTTACCTCTGACACTGGAGACTCCTTCCATATTTGTTCAGTTGCTCAGTGTCTCCTTACACACTACCGCACTACTGTCAGAAAATGAATCAACACCTTCTGACCAATCAGAACGCAGAATTTGGCAGAATTTTGTATCACAGTTTGAGGAGAGCAGATGGAGGATGGGACTTGAATGTCACTGAGGACAGAAAGCAAGGGGACAGTAATGGGTCGGGCTTTAGAGAAGGACACGGAGTCCGAGTGAACAGGTACTCGGTCCCAACAAGCTCCCAGTGCCTTTTTCTCTTTTCCTCGGTGGATTTAGGGCATTTGTGTGTAATGTCACTGTGACACTTTTGGAAAGAGAGAGGTATGAAAAGGTATAAAGCCCCAGAGGAGCTAAAACCTCCATCAGGTGTCCGGGGGGGAAAAAACCCAGACATCAGCACATCTAAGTCACCACATGGAGTTTTATATATATATATATATATATATATATATATATATATATATATATATATATATATATATATATATATATATACACTTCGGGATGCACTGTTTTAGGAAAATAATCAACAACAGGGTTGGGTGATGTTTATTTTCCCGATATTAGCGATATTAATCCTGAAATATTTTATTCCTTTTATATCACAGCAATTCTGCAACGATTACAATTTTTAGTTTATTAAACAACATAATACTTTTTATCTGTTTATAGTTACATTTAATGTTAATTCAGGACGTTCTTGCTTACATTACAGCAGCTATAAACAGTCGTTCCCTCACCAAACCTCTCCTGCAGTTAATAAGGCAAAAAAAAATAATAAAATACAAGAGCCGCTTGTTGTTACCTCTGACTGTTACAAAGCGCTGACACTGGAGACTCCTTCCACCAAACAGAAAACTTAAGCATTTTTTTTTTTAAATTCATGTATGCGGAGCGTCCGCTGTACATGTCCCTGTAAATGAGCTGTTGCTATAGAAACGTATTAGAACGAGCTGCTGTTATAGAAAATGAATCAACACCTTCTGACCAGAGTCCAGAACTCAACGTTGATTTCAACTTCAAATTGAGTCCGTATGTGACGGAGCTGTGCATGTTACCAAAATCCATATCTTAGTGTGTGTGTGTGTGTGTGTGTGTGTGTGTGTGTGTGTGTGCGTGTTGAAAGGCTCCATTAGGGCTCACTCCTCAACTCAGAACGCATTAACCTTGAAAAGAGGGAACGACTCGTCTCCACGGTCCATTAGGCGACCCGTCAGAAATTTTCTCCCTGAAGCCGAAGAAAATGAACAAGACTCGTCCTCTGTTTTTTTTTGTTTTTTTTTTTAACTCTTAACCCGCTAAGTGAGGGTTAAAAGTTAACCTGTGCTCTTTATTACAATGAAAATAAAAGGTTTAAAAGGTTTAAATGATGAATCAGTTCTGAAAGCTTCTGTAAGTGAATATTAACTTGTTGTTGATTTGAAACACACCCCCCAAAAACAACTTTTTATGTTTTTGTTGTTTTTCGTTGTTGTTTTTTTTTTTTTTTTTTTTAACTGGAGAAGGATAGTATCACTATCTTCTGGATCCGGGGCGTAATCCTGACTTGACGGATATTCCAAGTTTAAAAAATGCAACTTCTCAGAAAGCATGACGTCCCAAGTCGGAGGCAAAAACAAGAAAACGAGTCTCCTTACTGAAGAAATAGATTTGTGACATGATTTGCGAAACTAGCTAGGACTAGAGAGCGTTGTTATGGTTACAGTAGGGGAAAAAAACCCTTAAAAACAACTAGTGTGAAGTCAAACAAAATTTGGTAGATCCATTCTCAAGGTCGGAATGACTAGAAGCTGTAAGCAGGTAAACTAAAGTAAAGAATTAGGAATTAAATGCCAACTTTTTTTTTTTTTTAAACCATACAACTGGGAAAACAAACAAACAAACAAACAAAAAACATTCACATCGTGAACTAGGACTCAGATTTTGGGAGATTTTCTGCCAGCCTTGATTTTCCAGGATTGGAATTAAGGCAATTAAAAAAAAATAAAAATTTTTTTTGAAATAGAAAATTTGCTTGAAAAATAATTTAGGCTTCAGTCTTAGTGATTTTAAGACCCCCCCCCCCCCCCCTTTTTTTGTATTAAAATGTAGTCTTTTAAAAAATTCAAACTTTACTTATATCACATTGTGGTTTTTTGTTTTAAAATTTATTTTAAAAAGACACTGTTCTATAAAATGCAGTTAAATGCTGATTTATTTGGTTTTTTTTTTCAATTTCTTCATTAAAATTTGAGAAAATATCAGCTAGTAACAGCAAACTAGCTACAAATTAAAAGATTTTAAGACACCTGCGAACTGTGAGCAGGAATTTTGGGACGACTTGATTGGCTGGTTTGATTTTCCCCCGGAAACAAGACAACTTTTAACCTGAACACGGCTTTATGCTGATGTTCGCTGACGTTAGATGAGAATTACAACCAGGATTGTTAATCTAATAAACAGAAAGGTAACGTGCGCGCACTTTCAGGTCGGAATAACGGGAAACCAAAACAAAGAGTACTTTTTCAAACTTTTCTATAAGATGTGCAGATAGCATGAGCAGGAAGGGATGAGTGTAAATCTGTGCGAAGGGAAAAAAGATCAAAAGCAAGAATAAAGAAAAGATAACGGTATCGCAGGAGCCTGTAGCAATACGGCCGCTTTAAAAGAGGGGATTAGAAGAGCGCGACAGGGCGGAAAAGGCCTCGGCGGTGGAATTATAAATATTATCCGGAGAGAAGGGTTTTTTTTTTGTGTGTGTGTGAAGGAGGCCGAGTGGATGATGGGCGCTCTTTATTGTGGCGAGACGTGGCGGAATAATGCATGCTAATATAAACATCAGCACTCCTCCGCCGTCTATTCAGATGGGCTCATTCAGGTGGAAAATAAAAGAGTGCAGTGAGAGGAGAGGAACATCTTTCCTCCGAAATCCATGTGACGGTGTAATCTCCACTCACTTCAACCAGCAGAAATGACATGACACTTTGATTAACGGATATTATAGAGGAGTTTAACACACTAATGTCTAATGGCTTTAAATACATTAGATTAGATTAGATTAGATTAGATTAGATACTCTGTTCATATTCACACCACTTTTACACTCAGTTTTAATCCTAATCCTTTATATAAGAAAGAATTTGGTCCTTTTTTAATCCATCGTTAAACCTATTAATAGTCGTTTTTATTGTAGTAAATTTTAGTCTTCTGACAAAAATTTCCTCCGATTTTAATCTTCAGAAATATATTTTTATCGTCCCGTTTCTGCCTTTTAAGAAAAATGTACTTTAAATGTAAAATTCAAAATATTCACTTATTCAAAATATTTACAATTTAACATTTCAGTCTCGAAGATTGCATTCTTTACGTTTTTGTCTTCAAATGTCTTCAAACTGTTTCCACGATCGTGGCACCATTTAGCCTTTTATTTGTTTATTTGTTTATTTATTTTCTAAATAACTCTTTTATTTTTTTGCGACTTTGCGATCGCAGAAATGAAAGCAAAATCAAACGCCGCGAGATTCGTCGGAGCTGCAATTTTTACAAAATTACAGCAGATTTCCCGCGGATTTGGGCCGAGACGTCATCACGGCGCGCATTCAGCCGAAGCCCTCTCCGATTCACGTGCGTCGTACGTGAGTACAGATAAAAGGTCTCGTTCACCGACAAACATCACATCAATCGTCCGATTGCAATTTTTCTCCAAAAAAAAACCCAAAACAAAACAAAAAAAAACTTTTTTGGCCGCACCGATCACAAAGGAAAATACGTTTTTGCTTCATTTTCATCATCTTCATCATCGTCTTACAGCGCTGAGCTTCTTTCTGTTTGTTTTAGCATAGAATTATCAAATGCGCAACATGTGGATAACTAGCATCCATGCTAATGGTATGAAAACCTTATGGACGTTCTAACGATTTATTTAAGAATGAATCCTTTTCCTTTCTAAAGTTTTACCAGAAAGATTTGTCCTATAAATTCATACTTTACAAAACTTTTCATTCAACTCAGGAACACGCACACAAAAACAGCCTCATCAGACTTTAATCTAATCCAATCTAATCTAATCAAATTTCATATTTAATTATACTCGTACATTAGTAAACATACAAAAAATTACTGAATATTGTGTGGCAACTTCGGAAAGTTTTTTAGCGTATCGATAACGTCCTTTTGTCCTTCTTTCAAACGAATATCATTTTAGCCTTTGTTTTTTTCCATCTTTCCCCAATGAACACACTGCTCTTTTGTCAGAGATTTCATTGACGAGGTTAAGACCGAGTATGATGCAGAACACAAGCTAATTACTGACTGAGGATAATGATTCTGCTAAAAAGACATTTTTAGGGGGCCAAGCACTGGAGGTGCGTAGTTATTTATTACTCTACAATTGACAATCAGATCTATTCGCTTTCCAAATCCTCTCGTAAAAACCCAGCGAACGCACCAGACTGACATACGACCCCGTTTCAACAGAACAAACGTTTCTTTCTTCTTTTTTTTAATTCGATTTAGCTTTTTTGTTTTGTTCTTCAAGAAGGACTTTTCCTTGGCTGACCTTTGTCCGTCCATCTCGAGTCCACTACCTTTACTTCTTTCCTACTTTCTTTCTTTCTTTCATTCATTTACTCGTTTTCTCCCTAAGGCCACTAAGTCGGAGAGGTCAGTGTGTGTGTGTGTGTGTGTGTGTGAGCTTACAGGTCTCATGATTGTAAATCGGTACGATCCGACCGGTAACTCGCAGTATTTAGACATTTTCATTTCACAGTGTTCCCGTTCGGTTTGTGAGTCGCTCCATCTCAAACGTTCCCGCTTTAAAGGTGATTCCACGATTGTGGCGACTTTTAATCCTTGGGAATCTTAAAAATGACACTTTCATTAATTTTTTTTTAACAGAAATGTTTTTTTTTTTTTTCCAACTCATTTCAGGCAACAATCGCATTTTATTTGCAAGCTCTCTCCTCGTATCATCCTTAAATATTCGTCACGTCCGAGCGACCGGACTATCGTCGTCCGTATTTACATAATAAACTGATGAAATGTAATTAATTATTAGCACTCACCTTCCTTCATAGCAAACATGACTCAAATAATATGAATTATGAATCTGAGATCCCAGGTTTTTCTCAGGGCACTTTTTCTATCCTGTTATAGCTTTTCATTTTCCAGAAAAAAAATAATAAAACAACCGCTAAAAAGTCTCCATCCATCCCTACTACAGTATTCACTCTCAAGCAGAGAGACGGATGCGTGATTATCTCCCAAATGTAGGCACTTAACAATTATTTATTCATAATGCCTCTCCGGAAAACACAAAAGCGCCGCGTCGTCTCATTCCGCATGGTATTTTTTCCCCCCTTACCCTCGATCCCGGGTGTTCCGCGTCCTAATGCCAGAGCCGTGTTAATATCAGAGCGGATGGTCCGGACGGGAGCGGCGTGTGGAAACTCAATCACAAGTCCCTTCAATCACGGCGCACACAAACAGGCCTGCGTCTGAATCTGCTTCACGTCCATGATACAATTTTAATATCTGTTTAACGCGTAGCTGCTTTTTAGGACCCCGGAAAAAACAACCTGCAGGTGGAGCGGGAACGATCCTGGCAGTTCTGAGCAGGACACGATTTCTCCACCAGCGTTCTCCATCCTGTACATTAGTGAGTCAAAAATTGCATTTATTTATTTAATTTTTTTTTTAACTTAAGTGCATATTCTGCGTTCGTTATTCCATCTTCTTTAGAGACGAGGAAGCACATGACGCCCGCCATCTTGAGAGACTTTCAACACCTTGCAGCCTGCCACGGTGCCTTTGTACGCCGTTAATTAAATTACATGCTACGCGTGGTGCTGTTATAGGAAAATAATCAACGACGGACGGAGTGGTGTGATGAAGTGAAGTTTATTATACTTACGTTATACAACAGCGTTTCATTCCTTTTATACCACAGGACTTTGACAACGATGACAATATTTTTCGCTACTAAAGAACGACATTTGATACTTTTATCCATTTACAGCTACATATAATGCTGTAGAATGTTCACAGCTGATGTTAGTCGTTCGTAACTTTAAAAAAAAAATAAATAGAACGCAGCTCGTCGTGTTACCAAGAACTCGAACAACTTCGTTACAGCTTTACCTCTCAGTGCTGTTACAAAGCACTGGAACTGGAGACTCCTTCCATAAATGTCTCCTTACTGAAAACGTCACCGTATCCACGATTTTTAAATATTAAGTGCAGTGCGTTTAGTGCAGCGGCCGCCGTACACGTCCCTGTGAGTGAGCTGTTGCTATAGAAACACATTACTGTATGACGAGCGCATTAATGTAAACCTGTGATCTGCATCAACACCTTCTGACCAATCACAATCCAAGATTCGACAGGGTTTTGGTATAAAGAACCCCAAAATGATCAATTCTCCGGTACTAAGATGACTGTTGTGGGTTCTACTGCCACAGTGTGATGTATAGAGAACCTGATTGTTGTGTATTGAGCGTCACTTACACTTCCTCATCGCTCCTGATGGCTCTGCGTCCGGTCCTGGGTTCTCCTCTGCGGCGTTTAAGAGCTTTGGTGTGTTACACTCCGCTCTCCATGCATTATTGATCTCACACACACATACACACACACGCACACAGAGCTTAGTTAAGCAGCCGCAGAAGCTCCATACGCTCTTTAACCTTTGTTTTTTTTTGTTTTGTTTTTTCTCTCCTAAGATTGTAGCGTTTGGGATGGGACCAAAAAAAGCCGACGTTCTAGTTAGAAGGGTTCTTAAGTTTGTCCCTCTTAAGCGTGTACAGTATATTGTTGTTTGGTTTGCTCTTTGGAGGGAACCTTCTATAGTGTTTGTCCTTCTATGTTCGAAAAAGAGATCCTCTCTTAGAAAAGTTCCATGTAAAACTCTTAAGAAAGCGAGAACCATTAGGCATTCGAGAGAAACCTCCTCAAATGGCTGTTGTTCCACAAATAGACACGTGTGCAACATTTGAGACAGAGCCAAAATGGCTGACGATCTAATAAGAACCCTGTCTACATGCTTACATGAAAGGGTTCCTCAAGGGTTCTTTGGATAGTTAAGGGTATTATTTTTCTTTGGAACTCACTCTGGAAAAAAACAAAAGAAACACTCTGTTGAAACAGTTATAAAGAAAAGAACGTTGTTTACGCTTTAGGGTTCTAGATTTAACCTGTCGTGTTTTGGGACGCGACCAAAAAAAAATGGAGCTGAAAAACGAGCTGGTAGTGACAGAGACTTATAATGGTTCCTCAAGGGTTCTTTGGATATTTAAGGGTTTTTAGCTTCCTAAGAAGGTTTTACTTGGAACACTTTACAACCTTTAAGGGGTTCTTCGACAAACTGTAGGGAGTCAAATACAGTCAGCGTTCTAAGGTGTAATGGGTTCTACTGATTGGGATTTTTTTTTTCTTTAAAGAAGATCAATTTGCTTGTAAGAACACCAAGCGCTGACGAATTTAGTATTTGGGACGTTTCCTAAGCCAAAGTGTGAGGGTTCATTAAGGGTTCTGAGCTTCCTTAAGGGGTTCTATTAGCTCCGTTGAGGAAAAACTCTGTTATAGGATTCTACAGAGACCCTTTAAGGTTCTCCCAGAGGAACAAACCAAAAAATGGATGGGAAGGACAATACCTAGTCATGACAGAGCCTTATAATTACCAACGTTCCAGTCAGAAGGGTTCTTTGGTTTGTCCTTCTTTAGAAACCTTTTAAGTTCCTATGTAGAAACACACAGCAAAGAGATCTCCTTTCAGAAAAGTTCCACATCGAACTCATTAGAACGGCAGAACCCTTAAGCATTCAAAGAAACTTCCTGAAATATCTAGACATGTACTGAATACACGCTTAGATAAAATGGTTCCTCAAGGGTTCTTTGGGTAGACAAGGCATTTTCGCTTCCTTTTCGCTTCCAAGGGTTTTACTTGGAACCATCTCTAAAAGGAAAACGCGCTGTTGTAGGGTTCTTCGACCTTTAATGGGTTCTCCCACAGGGGAAAATCCTTCAGGCTGCTAGATTTAACCTTTCTTTCTAAAACGTTTCCTAAAATAGTCAACATTCTAAGTCGTTCTAGGTTCTTCGGTTTGGTCTTCTGAGGGAACCTGATGAACATGTGCAGTATATTGTCCATGTAAAGAGTTGTTTGTTTTGTTCTTCTGTGTAAAATCCTACAAAACAGAGATCCCCTTTCAGAAACGTTTTAAGTAGAACTCATTCTCAATAGAACTAAAAAAAAAACAAAAACAATCAAACCCCCCCCCCCCCCCCAGAAAAAGTATATAACATTTGAGACAAAGCCAAAATGGCTGACATTCTAGTAAGGACATTACTACGTGTAAGGGTTCAGGATTTTTTTATAAAAGTTCCCAGGGTTCATTAAGTCTTCTTAGGTTCCTAAAGGGGTTCTACTGTTTGTGCAAGGAAAGCACTAGCGTTTCAGGTTCTTTATAGAACCTTTAGGCTGCTAGATATAACTTTTTTACGAGTTAGACATGAATTCTTGCACTCAAGTAAGAACACTGAATATTCATCTATTCTAGAAATTCGGACAGAACCAAAATGGCTGACATTCTCATAAAATCACTACCTAGGCATGAGTTCTAGCAATCGGGCGGTTTTGTTCAAAATCCGACCACTGAAAGACAGAAATGTTGATTTGATGATCCATTAATAATTAGATTTCTAGCGTTTGGGATGTTTGCGGAAGTAAGAACACTCGTGAAAGTCGCGCTGGATTGGGACGAGGCCAGCTCACCGCGTCGAGTGTTGAAGGTAAAAACGCAGACAAATCCGACAGCTGGGGTTCGAAGGTTGACGTTTTTTCAATTGGCATTTACCCTTCACTTTAACCTTTAACTTCAGCTCGGGTCACATGACCCCATGACCTTTGACCGGTACCTGGAGGCCATGTTGGTTGATGGGAGATGATCTGGTTGTTGTTTTTTTTTTTTTTTCTTTCCCACACTGTTTAAAGCTGAGTGTATTAAAGCAGGCAGGAGCTAATCGACTGGAGCCCATTACAACACACCGTGTGTGTGTGTGTCTGTGTGTGTGTGTGTGTGTGTGTGTGTGTGTGCAGACTGTGATTTATTTTAAAGCAGATTTACAGAAATTCAGGTTCAGAATCTATTTGCATGTGGATACACGTTTACTTTTTTTACTTTTTGTTTGTTTGTTTGCTTGTTTGTTTGTTGGCTCATGAATATGCGCATGTGCAGGATTTATTTGTTGTTGTTTTTTTTTTATAAATATGGTTGAAATGTTCAGCTACACAACTCATTTGTTTTTCACTTTTTTTTTTTTTTTTTTGTTTTTAAGTGAGCACCGTGTTTAGGTTCCTCAGGTATAAGCAAAGAACGTATGCATTTTTTCATTATTTTCAGCAGACAGCTGACACTCTGTAGAAGAGGCCGCCACCACCGTGTTTCACCATCATGTTTTCTTTTTAAGGTGGCTTGTGCATATGCACGTGCACAGAACTTTATTATTTTTATAAATATGGTCAGATCTTTCAAATTTCAAAACCTATTTATTTTTACACTATTCTTACTAACGTTTGTTTAGTTTAGTTTTTTTTTTTTTTTGACAGATTATTAACACACATACATATATTGATTTTAGTTTTGTACTTTTTAAACATTTATTTATTTTATATACTTCTTGGTCCCCCTGTGAGTGGGACATTACTAGCGGATAATGAAGTGGCTGGAGATCTTGAGCGTGAGTTGAAGAGGTTTCGTTTATAATCACGGCTTTAACAGACGACTTGTTTCCTGACTGCGCGTCACATCTGACACTTTATTTGTTATTTATGCGAGTGCAACCCTCCTGCTTTTTAAATGTCACATTAAAGCCCGTATTCTCCTAATGTCGCCCTCACATCTGTCTGAAACGGCCCGGCTTTCTTTTAATCTTTAAAAAAGGGGAATAAAAAAAAGGGAAAACAAGCACGGCTTTTTCATTTTCCCCTCTAAAAGCTTATACTCGTGTATTTGAATATTTCATAGGGACCTGAATAACCTCGGCAAAACCCATTCCGGGATGGACCGGATCGTTTTTCACGACTTGTCCATCACTGCTCGAGGTGTGAGTGTGTGTGTGTGTGCGGAATATGGGGGGAGGGTTATATATATATATATATATATATATATATATATATATATATATATATATATATATATATATATATATTTATTTTACTGGGGACCTACAATGTCCACACAATGACAGGAATATCTGACAGCTTTGACTGCAGCTTAAATTGAAAAATAAATGAATAAATAAATACATAACTAAAAGAGCCAAAATGTTTGCTTTTGGTTACTGAGACTGAGTTTGGGGTTTGATTTATGTGTAGCTTTAACTAGCTGTGTGTTAATGATTATGTCAACAGAATGTCCTCGCAAGGATATCAAGACAAGACATGTGTGTGTGTGTGTGTGTGTGTGTGTGTGTGTGTGAGAGGGAATCAATCATTTCTTTGACTGGAGATGTACAGGTTTGAGAGAAACACACAACTATTTCCCTTGTGCTTGTCAATAGACGTGTACAGATGGAAACACACTGAATGTTTCTTTTCAGTCTGTTTTTAGATTTTATACCAAATCAATATGATATATGGGCATACACGTCAAAAAAAAAAAAAAAAAAAAAAAAAAAAGAGTACTTGATGGTTTCCACATCAGCAGCATGAACAAGTAGAGTTTAGTACAGAGAGAGTGTGTATATATATTAATATATAAGTATTAGACATGTAGTTTTTCAATACACAGTTCCTGGACATATTTATAAATAAAGAAATAAATGCTTATAGATTAAACATATGTACCTGAATAGACAATGCATATAAATATATAGATATAAAATATGGATTTATTGTATATAAATAGTGCTCAACTTATTATTATTATTATTATTATTATTATTATTATTATTATCATTATATACACTGCACTATAACAGAGAACACGCTGGATGGAAGATATATAGCTATCATGTGTGTTGCAACACGGAAACCACGTGACGCCCTAAACGCGCGCGCCAATTAAACGCAATTGACCCCCGCGTCTATTACCGGGTCACGCTGCTAATTTAATTTAGATCCATGAGGACTCTCTCTCTCTCTCTCTCTCTCTCACACACACACACACACACCTGATAAAAGTCGAAGTCAATTTGAGGACGCGCGCTCGTAATGCAACGCGCAACTGTAAATGAAAGCAATTACGGAAAGTGTGTGTGTGTCTGTGTGTGTGTGTGCGTGTGTATGTGATGGTCTCGAGATAGTCATCCATCACCCTCCATCGAGCTGTCACTGCAGGGCACATCCATCTCACCAGCTTGGGGTGGGGGGGGGATTGCTAGTGGTTTGTGTGTGTGTGTGTGTGTGTGTGTGACGAGTACATCATCATTAATTTGACTGGGACCCCCGGGGGCCCCCTGGATTCACGCACTGCACACACATACACACACACGCGCGCGCGCTTTAGCTTACAGTATATACTCTATATGCTCTATATGCTGTAGAAGGTGCGCGTGCACAATAATTTTGAACGAGTAAATAAACTTACAAAAAGTTCACTAGCAGGATGTCTGACGAAAGTCGCACTGAAAAGGAAAAAAAAAAGTAAATCAATAAATAAAGAAGTCGGGTGCGTGACTCGTGCGTAAAACGCGTGAGAAGCGCGTCAAACGCGGTATTCGGACACCATATCATCATTCACGCGGTTACTGCAGATTATTTAGACTTTCCTCTAATCCTCTAATTAATTCCCAGGTTCTAATTTCGCCAGAGATATTATTGGTGCCAGGTACTATTAATATTTGAGAGAGGAGGGGGAAAATGGATAAAAGCGCAATTACAAGTGCACGAGATTTTACTCACATTTCACTCCTCCCTCTCTCTCTCTCTCTCTCTCTCTCTCTCTTTCTCTCTCTCTCTGTGGGTTTTTTTTTTTATCTTCAGGAAGAAATTGCATATTAAAGTTACAGTCTGCTCTTTTTTTTTCTTTTTTTTTTGAGCGCCCCTTTTTTTAAGCTTCTGACGTCAGAGTCCGCTGGCGTTTAAAACAAACCCGCAGCAAGGTTGACGTGTTTTATGCTACTGTTTATTATTATTATTGTTGTTATTATTATTGTTATTAGTAGTAGTAGTGGTACTAGTAATATTATTACTTAGATTTTTAAAAAAAAAACGAAATAATGTAATGTATTTCTGGCACGCGCTCATTAATGATGGTGGAATGGAATTAGTGCTAATTATGACTTGATTAGCATGGTGCACATTTTTTAATTATTGCATTTTTTTTCTGCGGGGAAAAAAAATTAACAAAAAAAAAAAGGAAGAATAGAGGAAGCCAATGCAACATGCTGTCGCTCTTCTTCTTCCTCCTCTTCTTCTTCTTCTTCCTCTTCTTCTTCTTCGCCCTATAAGCGTCCAGAGGTCCACTAGTGCATGCATGCTGGTGCAGAGCTGCACCGCTCTCCACTCATTCCTGCAGCCAGGGGATCATCTGCGATGTCCTACCCACAGCTCGGATATCCCTACTCCTCTGCTCCACAGGTAAGACACACACACACACACACGCACACGCACCTCACACACACACACGCACACACCTCTCACACGTACGACTTTCCGATTCCATGCCAGATTATCGGTTTAAACATGCATGTGCGCGCGATTTATATATATATATATCATATTTCATACTGAGATTGATATATTGTTCAGACGCAGGAGTGTTGTGTTGTGAAGCAGGACTTGCACGTGCCTATAGTAACCGGATATTCCCCGACACGTGCGTGCTTATCGCTTTTGCACATC
>CM042546.1:8995309-9240309 GCA_023630585.1 Cranoglanis bouderius
CCTGAACATATTAAAACGATTGCACGTACGAAATTTCAGTCTAATTTCCAAAAATTTTAACGCAAATACAATACCTATACCAATAACTAATTACGAAAACATAATCCAAATGATGGATTATTGGCACATGTCTTATATATATATATATATATATATATACACGTAAACACATATATAAACAGATCAGTTTTGGGAGGTAATATATATATATATATATATATATATATATATATATATATATATATATATATATATATATATATATATATATATATATATATAAAAATTATAATATATATATATATATATATATGTTCAACGCACGTTGCAATTATGTAAATATACGACAGGAAGTTTACATTTCGGGAAAAAAAAAAACCTTTACAGTTTGCGTTTGTTTTTTTTTCTTCGGCATGCATAAGTTTGGTCGTCTTTATTGGAACATTCTTTGAAAATCTCATTAATGATGTCACTGTTGGAAAAAGAAAAGTTTAAAAAGAAAAACTTGCACAAAATAAAATACACAAGTTTCTTTACATTTGTTTAAGGATTGTTCGAATCTGTTCACTGTAATAAACAGTCGATTTCAGATTCACGTCTGCACGTGCAGTGTGTTCTGGTGGGGTTCTCTGGACGGACGAGAAAACTTCTAAAGTTGATGAAATGCGTAAAAAAAATTTTGTTTCCAATGGAATCGCGTTCGTAGGAAAAATGTTTACGCCAAATTATCCAAGTCACCGTAAGGATTTTACGACATGCTCTGATGTCACCTGTGATGTCATCTTAAATTCCAGCGGCTTAAGCTGTTTTCACGCTAGCTGTTTTTATTTATTTATTTTTATTCTCACGTTTCTTTCTTACGTTTTATACGCAATTCTACAGGAAGTGGCAGCTTCCAAAGTTGAAAACAGTTCAACTTTTCAGAAAAGCGCCGAGAGATGTCAAGCATTTTATTAAACCCCTGACCAATCAAGTCGCAAGTTGGTGGACGACTGAGGAAAAACAAAGATGGAGGACAGAGTGCTGGTGTAAAATGAGACGTTAGTCGAATATTTCACTGTAGCTGTAACTAAAAATAACAGCGTGAGCGTGTTTGCGAGCGATAAGTGATGTGACGTCCCATTTTAACTGTAGCTGTCACACAAGCAGCTCAAATTCTCCTCGTTTTTTGCCTCCGAAGCTCCAGGAAAGACAAACAATCTCCTCATCGCCAATCTTACACCAATCTGTATTAAATCTGTATTACTGAGAATAATAATCGAATCTAGACAACAAGGACAAGTGTTATGGCTAATGCTTTTACAGAAAAACAAAAAAAAACAGCAAAACTAAAAGAAAACAGCAAGTGTGAAAGAAGCCTTAGAGTATTAACCGTTAAGTTTAGTTTTTCTGATGATGCTAACTCAGCTAGCCAAAGTTACCGCAGGAAGTTAGCTAACCAAAACGTCCTGACAAAATTCGAAACAGATGCGCGTTTCTGGTCTTGTTCTTTTTTTTTTTTTTTTTAAGAATTAGATTAAGCGGTTTTATTTCCTCTCGGGCCTTGCGTTCTTTAATATTGGAAACAACAAAGAGTTGCGTGTTGAGAAACGTAACATTTACGCTCGAGTCGATTGGCTAGTTTGAAAACGAACGCGTATGGTGCGAATCCAGCTCTGTAAGTGTGTTAATTCAACACGGTGAACTTCAGACGCCCCTCTGTGCGCCTTACAATAGCAGTCAATCACAGTGCATTGTGTGTGTGTTGGAGAGACGATGAGGACGAGCCTCATTAACCCGCCCCATAACCGCGGGGTAATTGGGACGCAGCCCGTCATCTCTCCTATCGATCGCTCGGCTTCTCCTGATAATATTATCGAAACATCAAATCCTCCTCGCTGTCAAAGTCAAAGGGCCCTAGTTTTCCCCGTCAACCCCTTAATACACTGCCTACAGTGATCATTCCGAGTGTTTTTTTTTCTTTTTTCTTTTCCTCGCTGACACTAAACCCTTCATTTCTAGGGGCTTCACCGGGCCACGTCCCGAACTGAAAAGGGCAAGAGGAGGGGAATTAGTTCTTTCAAGATAAAAAGGGCAGAAAAGGCAGCGCAGGACTTGACAGCGATGGGAAAAGTGAGCTTCCCCAGGGAGCAGGTCTGCCGAGAGACGCCGGTGTAATGAATTTTAATGCCAAAAAAGCCCCAAAACGATTGAGACCTTCTCGTGTGTGATCCCTGTGGACAAAGGATGTGTCCTGTTTGATAGAAAAGATACTCATTGGCGAAACGTCGTAGCTCAGATAGAGATAGAGCCGTTTTCTCGTCCGGAACTGATGCTATCTTTTAGGGTAGAAAAATGAAAAAGATACAGCTAATACTGTAAGCTGCACAGATCTCTCGAAATCTGAGTGTGTTCACTCTTGATCTCTGATTATCCTCAGAAATGTTCTCACTGAAATTTGGAAAATTCTACTTTAATTTACTCAAATTCCAAATAACGAGTAGTAATTTGCTGAAAGTGTGTGTAAATGTGTAAAGTTTTGTGTGTGTGTGTGTGTGTGTGTGTGTGTGTGTGTGTGTGTGTGTGTGTGTGTGTTGTGCTGTTATAGTAAAATAATTAACAACAGGATGGTGTGATGGAGCGGAGATACTGTTACCACCCCGAAGTTTATTATTTTCCTTTAACTGATTTATTCCTCTTGTACTACAGCAATTTGCCAACAATTACAAATTTTAGCTAAGTTAATAAAACAACACCAAAAAAGCGCAGCTTGTCGTGTTACCGAGGAAAAAAAAAAGCGTAAAATCTTCTCTCCTGAAGATGTCGGAAAACTTAAAGTTACAGCTTTACCTCTGAGACTGGAGACTCCTTCCATCAATGTTTATCAAAATTGATCAGAAAATGTCACCATATCAACGATTCTTAAAATCCGTTTACGCAGAGCGTCCACCGTACGGGTCCCTGTGAGCGAGCTGTTACTACAGAAACGATAACGTGTTATAATTAGAACGAGCGCATTAATATAAACCTGCGATTTGCACCTGCGCTACTGTCAGAGAAAATGAAACAATACCTCCTGACCAATCAGAATCAAAAGAAAACCGCGATGAAATGCATTACACAACATTTACGAGTATGATAAGGATGAAAAATAAGACCAGAGACGTGAGTGTGAATTTTACTGAGGTAAACGTGAATGGGGGAAAAAAACAACCTGTTTCCTTTTCTAATAAGACTAGCTGACTAGCTAGATAAACGTTCTCATTTATCCATTATCCTGATTATGCTTGGAATAATTTCGTCTTGACGGAAAACAGGTTTTCCTGCGAATTTTAATACTTGCCCTTTAGTCGTATTCATTTACCCACAATCCTTGAATCGATTTGTGTTGACTCCGCCCCTATTTTGCACTTTTACACAGAAACATTAATGCAGATACGTAGAAAACAAAGGCATGTTCATTTCAAAAGTCCTTCACAGCGCCTGTGAGGAAATCAGCCGGCACTTTGAGGTTTTTTTCCCCACGTTTTCTGCATTTTTATTTATTTATTTATTTATTTATTTACAAAAAACTTTGAACGCAAATCAGGATCAGAGTTTATCCAGGTGTTTTTGCTAAAAACAATTTTATTTTTACTGTAATGATCTGTATAATACAGAGCGAGTAAACATGAATGAAAGTTTGTATCCTTTTAAATTGTGGCTAAAAGGGACCCTTGGTCCCCACAAGGCAGTGATATGAGAACGTGTGTGTGTGTGTGTTAGAGAGATGGGCTCCTTCCCTCCACCCCCCCGCGCCCGACTAAATCATTCAGCCGTGGCAAATTCAAACACGCGGATGCTAAATTAACAGCGGCGCTTTTTACACAGAGAGCAAATAAAAGTGTAATCAGCGGCGCGTTACTTTTCATTAAGCCGCTCTGACAGCAGCATATTCGGGCCGGACGAAAAATAAAACCCGAGAGAAAATAAAAATCGGGTCGGCACGGGTCTCCCAGATAATTCCTAAAGCTCCATTAATGACGCTTAGCCTGCAGGAAATAGGCTCTGTGGGGGGAAAAACACCAAATCTAAGAGCTTTATCGACCTGAAGGTTTCTTTATTATTATTATTATTATTATTATTATTATTATTATTATTATTATTATTTATTTTTTCTTGAACACATCGGTGTATAGGAAAGACTTTAAAAAAATATATAGCTTTATTATTAGTCATACAGGAATGTATAAGCAGTGTAGATATATAGAATGCCTCATGCTCTATAAAAATGAATATGATGCACCGATTTACATATAAAATGAGTACCTCATGTATATAATATAATGCTCCATTGTATATTATTAGATGGTTATTAAATACTGGTCACTCCAACAGGATAAAAGCATCTATCAGCATAAAAATACTACAATAACGCCTTCATATTTAAAGCTATAGGAATAAATCCTAGGTCTTTTGTATCAGCTCAGTAATATGAATACAGTCCATAAAATTGATAAAATATAATGTGTGTGTGTATGTGTGTGTGTGTGTGTGTGTGTGTGTTTGTGTGTATGTGTGTGTGTAAAGTAAGAATGCTTTCAAAAATAGATGTTAATAGTGTATATTTATCAATTAACAAAATGCAAAGTGAGTCAACAGAAGAAAACTCTACATCAAATCAATATTTGGTGGGACCTCCCTTTACCTTCAAAACAGCATCAGTTCTTCTAGGTACACTTGCACACAGTTTTTGAAGGAACTCGGCACATAGGTCGGCCCAAACATCTCGGATAACTAACCACAGTTCTTCTGCGGATTTAGGCAGCCTCAGTTGCTTCTCTCTCTTCATGTAATCCCAGACAGACTCGATGATGTTGAGATCAGGGCTCTGTGGGGGCCATACCATCACTTCCAGGACTCCTTGTTCTTCTTTACGCTGAAGATAGTTCTTAATGACTTTCGATGTATGTTTGGGGTCGTTGTCATGCTGCAGAATAAATTTGGGGGCAATCAGATGCCTCCCTGATGGTATTGCATGATGGATAAGTATCTGCCTGTACTTCTCAGCATTGAGGAGACCATTAATTCTGACCAAATCACAAACTCCATTTGCAGAAATGCAGCCCCAAACTTGCAAGGAACCTCCACCATGCTTCACTGTTGCCTGCAGACACTCATTCGTGTACTGCTCTCCAGCCCTTCAGCAAACAAACTGCCTTCTGCTACAGCCAAATATGTCACATTTTGACTCATCAGTCCAGAGCACCTGCTGCCATTTTTCTGCATCCCAGTTCCTGTGTTTTCGTGCATAGTTGAGTCGCTTGGCCTTGTTTCCATGTAGGAGGTGTGGCTTTTTGGCCGCAAGTCTTCCATAAGGCCACTTCTGACCAGACATCTCCGGACAGTAGATGGGTGTACCAGGGTCCCACTGGTTTCTGCCAGGACTGAGCTGATGGCACTGCTGGACATCTTCCAATTGCGAAGGGAAGTAAGCCTGATGCGTCTTTCATCTGCTGTAGTATGTATACTTGGCCGACCGCTGCGTCTACGGTCCTCAACGTTGCCCATTTCTTTGGGCTTCTTTAAAAGAGCTTGGACAGCACATCTGGAAACCCCTGTCTGCCTTGAAATTTCTGCCTGGGAGAGACCCTGCTGATGCAGTATAACTACCTTCTGCCTTGTTGCTGTGCTCAGTCTTGCCATGGTGTATGACTTTTGACAGTAAACTGTCTTCAGCAAATTCACCTTGTTAGCTGAGTTTGGCTGTTCCTCACCCAGTTTTATTCCTCCTACACAGCTGTTTCTGTTTCAGTTAATGATTGTGTTTCAATTTACATATTGAATTGATGATCATTAGCACCTGTTTGGTATAATTGTTTAATCATACACCTGACTATATGCCTACAAAATCCCTGACTTTGTGCAAGTGTACCTAGAAGAATTTATGCTGTTTTGAAGGGAGGTCACACCAAATATTGATTTGATGTAGATTTTTCTTCTGTTCGCTCACTTTGCATTTTGTTAATTGATAAATATAAACTATTAGCATGTCTATTTTTGAAAGCATTCTTACTTTACAGCCTCTGCCTAAAATGTTTGCACAGTACACTCTCTATGTGTACACTTCTCTAGCAGAAATAACTCATTACTACCATATTTTATGTAAAGTTTTAGACAAAAATAGTGCTTAAATGTATAACTTTTTTTTTTTTAAAAAAGGTTAGAAGTTGAAGCTTTGATTGAAAATAAATATTAAAAATGAATTTAAATTAAATTATTAGAAATTATCATATACTATATATATATATATATATATATATATATATATATATATATATATATATATATATATATATATATATATATATTAATTACAAATGTATTAATGCTTGTGATGGGTAATTTAATACAATTGGTGTTTTTAGAAATATACTATACTATAATTATTTGTTATTTGTTATTATTTGTTTTCATTTTATTTATGGATTATTACTGAACAAGTTATTAAAGAAGTAAATAATATGACTTTGGAGAACCTTAATATATCTAGGTTTTTTAAAAATTATTATTTTTTATTATTGTTATTATTATTACATGGTTGTGAGAACACTGTGTGTGTGTGTGTGTGTGTGTGTGTGTGTGTGTGTGTGTGTGTGTGTGGACTCATGGCAGGATTTCATCTGTAATTAATCTGCTAAAAAAAACCTTCAAATTAATTAAAAATTAAAAAGTAATTACCTCTGAGCGAGAAACGCTGACTCAGCAATTTCCTCCAACATCATCATCATCATCATTGTCATCATCATCACTGTTAATGACATCACAACACACACACACACACATAGGGACACACACACACTTTGACTAACACACACCATTAGTTTAGACATTTATCTTGTTATTAAGTAAGTTAGTGGCTAGTCAGGTAGCTAGCTATCTGTGTTTGTGTCCAAACTAAGAGTAAACAAGTACATAAACAATAAATGTTACAATGTAGAACGTTGTGTAGTGAGCTAGCTAAGACATTTACAGACATTCACACAGTTATTTAGTGAACTAGTGGCTAGTCAGTTAGCTAGCTAGTTCTGTTTTCTAAAATTAAACAAGTATTTAAACAAGTAAATGTTACATATACTAGAATGTTGTGTAGTTAGCTAGTTAGCTTAGACATCTAACTAGTTATTTAGCTAACTACTGGCTAGTCAGGACATCCGCTAGCTGTGTTCCAAGCATCCAAGCTAAGAGTCAACAAGTAAGTAAACATATCAGTCACATGGACAGTGCAAGTATCTGTGCAATACTGTGATATAAAAAGTGGACAGTTATTGTGATATAAAACTTCAGCATCGACGCACACCTTCCACACACGTCGCGATATCAGCTGCCGTTAAAATAATTTCCCCGTGACATTTTCAGTAGGTCAGAATGTAAATAAGTTGCTAACATGCTAATGCATCTATATGAAACCCAGAGTGTGACCCTTTTCTCTTCAGTATCACGGCACTTTCAGTAACACATATATACATAAGAGCAAAGTAAATGATGTGTTTATGTCGAGGCGCAGCCGCTGCGCCGGTCGATAATAATAATCACAAAGCAAATGACATGCAAAAAGCCACTCGTGTTCCGGCGACGGCTGCAAAATTGCATTTAAATGCCATTAAAGTTCAGCGGATCTGCAAGCATAATGCAAAGCAGCGAGGTCAGCGTGACATCATCGAACCGCTCTGAGGGAATGAGGGAGAGATACGAGATACAAGCGCGCACTTCAAATACACTTCCTAGTGCTAAAGTGCACCCTTTAAAGTGGCCTAAGATCACAGTAGGGTGATAAAAAAACGCTTGAGATGTCAGCACCAAGCTAAAAATGGGTCAAGAGCGCGTGGAAGTGTGTGTGAGATAAATGAGACAGCTGCATTTCACCCTCCTGAGTTCACTGTGACAATATACTCACTCAGAAAAGGGGCGTGGCCACAGTGGCTGTTCAGTCAAGGAGGTGTGGCCTGTGTGTATCAGTTACAGTGAAGAAGGCGTGGCCTGTGTGTACAAGTTATGGTTAAGGAGGTGTGGCCTGTGTGTATCCGTTACAGTGAAGAAGGCATGGCATGTGTGTATAAGTTATGGTTAAGGAGGTGTGGCCTGTGTGTATCAGTTACAGTGAAGAAGGCGTGGCCTGTGTGTACAAGTTATGGTTAAGGAGGTGTGGCCTGTGTGTATCCGTTACAGTGAAGAAGGCGTGGCGTGTGTGTATAAGTTATGGTTAAGGAGGTGTGGCCTGTGTGTATCAGTTACAGTGAAGACGGCGTGGCCTGTGTGTATCAGTTACAGTACGGTGAAGGAGGAGTGGCCTGTGTGTATCAGTTACAGTGAAGACGGCGTGGCCTGTGTGTATCAGTTACGGTACGGTGAAGGAGGCGTGGCCTGTGTGTATCAGTTACGGTACGGTGAAGGAGGCTTGGCCTGTGTGTATCGGTTACAGTGAAGGAGGTGTGGCCTCTGTGTATCAGTGACAATATACTCACTCCGAAAAGGGGCGGTGCCACAGTGGCTGTTCAGTGAAGGAGGTGTGGCCTGTGTATATCAGTTACAGTGAAGGAGGTATGGCCTATGTGTATCAGTTACGGTGAAGAAGGCGTGGCCTGTGTGTATAAGTTATGGTGATAGAGGTGTGGTCCATCTCAGTCAAGTAGGTGCAGCCCCTTGTCTGTCTGTTAAGTGAAGTAGGTGTGGCCTCTGTGTCAGTCCTTCTCAGTGAATTAGGTGTAGCCTCTCTGTCAGTCCGTTTCAGTGAAGTAGGTGTGGCCTGAGAACATTGAGAACATAGAAAAATCGAGAACATTGAGTACATTAAGAACATTGAGAACGTAGAAAAATCAAGAACACTGAGAACATCGAGAAAATCGAGAACACTGAGAAAACTGAGAACATCGAGTACATTGAGTACATTAAGAACATTAAGAACATCGAGAACGTAGAACACTGAGAAAACTGAGAACATCGAGAAGACTGAGTACACTGAGAACATTGAGATCACGGAGATCGTATCCTGTCGACACACATCTCTAACACAAACACAATTTTCCCCTTTGAATGGTGTCAGATGTGTGTCAGGGATATCAAAGCAAATTAACATGAATGGGGCCTGTCACAGGGGTGTCAAATTCACACACACACACACACACACACACACACACACACACACACACACACACACACACACACTAATCCACAGCTGAACCCATGCCTCTTTACACACACACCCTGTCTTCCCCATCTTGCCCTCACTATTCTCCAGAACATGCAATCAGCGCCCGAGCGAAAGGTCACATTTGCAATGCAGGTGACTGTACAGGAGGAAAAATGCAGGTAATTGGCTCTAATACCTTTTGGCGTGATACTGTGATGGATGTGGAGCGTTTTTGGAGGGCAATTAAACATTTCCGAGGTCTGAGAACGTCGGCACACGCCGACCTGACAGCCGCCACCTTATTATCCGATCCGGAGGGGAAAAAAAGCCCGGCCGAATCAAAACGCTTTTCATCAAAGTCGGGCTTGTTTGGCTTTTTCTTCAGGATTTTCCTGTTCACTGAGATGAGATGCTAATTAAAGCACGTCAGTGTTTCCTTCACTGGATCCGAACCACGGGCGCAGTTATCTCGCGCTCGCTCATTCGGTGTCAAACCCACGAGTAGCTTCCTCTAAATCATCACACAAGCTCTGTCACACCATATCTGTGAGAAAGTTTTCTTACAATTTAAGTTAGCGCCTTCACTTCGAACACTTCAGCCAGCTAGCTAACTCGGCTAACTAACATGAAACGAAACACCAACAGTCGGTGCGCAAATCTGTAGAAAAGTTAACTTTACTTAATTAGCGTGAACGTTCCTACGTTTGACGATGGAAAACTCTGGAGTTTTCGCCTCACGTCACTCAAATTACTCGACCCTGAACACTTGTGGGCGTGTCCTATCTTTAGTGTAGTGTTGTAGCACTAGGCTAGTGCAATATCCACGCCAGCTAGCTACGAAAACGTATATAAGAGCAGACGTTTGACGTCAGGAGTCTGATGTCTTCTTATTAAAAATAACATTCTGGTGAAACCGTGTGTGAAAATGAATTGCAATGAAAAACATTTCGCATTATTTTGCATGAAATGAAACTTCACTCGACTTTCTTGTGACGGTCGTCCCGCCCACTTTGTGGCGCTATCGGTTGCTTTGTCACCTCGCACCAGGACGTCGGTCTAAGTTAGAAACGCGCTGTGTGACTCCGCTCCGTTGATTAATTTCCTATAATCGCACAACACGGAGGGTTTTATTTCTTATACATGAAATCACGGCGAGTTTTAGTCAATCTTAACCGATAAATCACAAATCAGTGTGATTTTTTTTTTTGTTCTGTGTTTCTTTTCCCTGCTGTCCTCTCCAGCCCTTCATGTCCTCCATTGTTCCCCTTCGGTTCCTACATTAATAATAGAAGAGGCCTGCATTCTATGCAGCCATCATCCCCCCCCCCTTTTTTTTTTCACGCTCAGTTTCACAAAAAAATGGAGCCGCAACAAGCGGCAGGTTCAGCAGCTGGCTCGGACGCCTTAAAGCCAACAATCCCCCACTCCAATACAATTTGCTTTCGGTGAATGCTATTGATCTTTTCTTCCCTCCTTTCAATTACAGCCGGTGAAGTCAAGCACACGAGTGTTTGTAGTCATTAGAGTGGCTCTTTGTTGTGTCACCGCTAGCAATTATGTCAGGCCGATGGGACTCTTTCCTGAAAACCTCCATGTGGAACCATTAGAATTACTTTGGAGAACCGGCGGCCCGGCTCTGTTCCTGCTTGGACGACTCCGCCACTGTGGAGCGTGCTACTAGTAAAACAAAAAAAAAAAAGAAATAAAAAAAAAAAGAAAGAAGCTTTCGGTTTGCACTAGATTTATTACCAGTAGGACCGAAATGCACAGATGTACACTAGAGAATTGGTATAAATGATTAAACATTATTTAACAGTATCACTGTGGACCCTGAAACTTTGCCTGAATTTACATTTTTATCAAAAGAACTCTGTATCCGAGTTACAGTCACAGTCTAGCTCTTCCATTTTTCTGTAGCAAAGAATTCCTTTCTGAAAAGATCATGGCACAGATTACAGATAAGTTTGTGATAAAATCCACATTACGTCATATTTGTAACGTAAATAATCGGCACCCTTCAGAGGGATTAGTAAAAACGATTGCATGACGTAAACAGTGGCCGTTATTCATTAGAATCTGATCTCTGATCGTAAAAAAAATAAGAGCGTACGCAAATTCCACAGTTTCCTCATTCAGCAGAAATTCCCAGCTATAATCCAGCTATTCAAATATTAAATATTTACTGCAGCTTACAGTGGGGGGAAAAAAGTATTTGATCCCCTGCTGATTTTGTACGTTTGCCCACTGACAAAGAAATGTCTATAATTTTAATGGTAGGTGTATTTTAACAGTGAGAGACAGAATAACAACAAAAAAAAATCCAGAAAAACGCATTTCAAAAAAGTTATAAATTGATTTGCATTTTAATGAGTGAAATAAGTATTTGACCCCTTCGACTTAGTACTTGGTGGCAAAACCCTTGCTGGCAATCACAGAGGTCAGATGTTTCTTATAGTTGGCCAACAGGTTTGCACACATCTCAGGAGGGATTTTGTCCCACTCCTCTTTGCAGATCCTCTCCAAGTCATTAAGGTCTCGAGGCTGACGTTTGGCAACTCGAACCTTCAGTTCCCTCCACAGATTTTCTATGGGATTAAGGTCTGGAGACTGGCTAGGCCACTCCAGGACCTTAATGTGCTTCTTCTTGAGCCACTCCTTTGTTGCCTGGGCTGTGTGTTTTGGGTCATTGTCATGCTGGAATACCCATCCATGACCCATTTTCAATGCCCTGGCTGAGGGAAGGAGGTTCTCACCCAAGATTTGACGGTACATGGCCCCATCCATTGTCCCTTTGATGCGGTGCAGTTGTCCTGTCCCTTTAGCAGAAAAACACCCCCAAAGCATAATGTTCCCACCTCCATGTTTGACGGTGGGGATGGTGTTATGACTTGGGGTCATAGGCAGCATTCCTCTTCCTCCAAACACGGCGAGTTGAGTTGATGAGAAAGAGATCTGACCACACCTGACCACAACACTTTCACCCAGTTCTCCTCTGAATCATTCAGGCAAACTTCAGACGGGCCTGTACATGTGCTTTCTTGAGCAGGGGGACCTTGCGGGCGCTGCAGGATTTCAGTCCTTCACGGCGTAGTGTGTTACCAATTGTTTTCTTGGTGACTATGGTCCCAGCTGCCTTGAGATCATTAACAAGATCCTCCCATGTAGTTCTGGGCTGATTCCTCACCGTTCTCATGATCATTGAAACTCCACGAGGTGAGATCTTGCATGGAGCCCCAGACCGAGGGAGATTGACAGTTTCTTACATTTGCGAATAATCGCACCAACTGTTGTCATCTTCTCACCAAGCTGCTTGGCGATGGTCTTGTAGCCCATTCCAGCCTTGTGTAGGTCTACAATCTTGTCTCTGACATCCTTGGGCAGCTCTTTGGTCTTGGCCATGGTGGAGAGTTTGGAATCTGATTGATTGATTGCTTCTGTGGACAGGTGTCTTTTATACAGGTAACAAACTGAGATTAGGAGCACTCCCTTTAAGAGAGTGCTCCTAATCTCAGCTCATTACCTGTGTAAAAGACACCTGGGAGCCAGAAATCTTGCTGATTGATAGGGCATCAAATACTTATTTCCCTCATTAAAATGCAAATCAATTTATAACTTTTTTGAAATGCATTTTTCTGGATTTTTTTGTTGTTATTCTGTCTCTCACTGTTAAAATACACCTACCAATAAAATTATAGACTGATCATTTCTTTGTCAGTGAGCAAACGTACAAAATCAGCAGGGGATCAAATACATTTTTCCCCCACAGTATTTTATTATTCCTGAACTTTCCACTGACAAAGACTTTAGGTCCAAGTTGACATTTATATACTTGTTTTGAGTTGTTGTTTTTTTTTAGGTTTTAATTAAATTAAATTCAATTCAAGTGGCCAGTCAAACAGGCAAATAGAACTCAATAGATATAATAATTTAATAATATAGGTTTGTATTTCCACCACTGTAACAAAATAAAAAAATATATAGATCCCATAGCTGTGCTTAAGAAACTTTGGTAGAAGTAATACCAATAAATACAAATAAATTTTTTTGCTTTTTGTTTTGAGGCTCTTAGATCGCATTTGAATAGACCACACAGTCTCTGACAAACCACACATGAATGAACGATATGTTCTGTACACTTTTAAATATGAAAAATATCATTCTGAATATGATAATAAGCTTCATGACATTCTGAGAAAGCGAATGCTTTGGAAGTTCATAACGGCATCTGTATCAGTGTCCACGCTGTCCATCGCTTGTGTCCACAGCTCTGTTTGTTCATCCTCACCACAGAAATGACTTTCATATTGACTGAAAAGATTTGAACACTGGCGTCTGAGCGAATTTGCTTTCTTTTTTTCCCCCCCTTCGTTCAGGATCGTGGCAGCAGTTCAGGAAAACACCAAACAGCACTGGCTGTGGTTTTAATCCTCACTGTGATCTGCTCTCATAATCACATTTCATTATAAGTGTTTGAAAGGATGTATGTATAAGGAATACAAAAAAAAGCCAGATCTAATTTAATTTAATTTACAGTAGAATTGAGAACAACTCACAACTATCACATCTCAAGTCATGATACCTAATACCAAGATATATACATATATATGTACAGTTGCAATCAAGATTATTCGACCCCCATTGCAAATCAGGTTTATTGTCAAAATTTACAGACTTTCAGATGTTTGCGATGAACAAATCAAACAAAAGCAATTGAAATAGCTCAACGCAATGAATGCTTCAAGTGGTTTCCCCAAATTCAACTGAAAATGCAATTTATAATGACTTCTCCAGTCTCAATATTATACAACCCCTTCAGTAGTGGTGTACGTTTTGGAGTTCTGGCATGGAAACCTTCTGCGTTTAGTACACGCCTTACTGTGCTCACTGAAACCTCAGTGTCTGTTGCCACCAAGTCTTGCTGCAGATCTTTTGCAGTCACTCGAGGGATTTTCACAACCTGCCTTCTCAGAAATCTGGTTGCAACCATTGAAAGCTTCCTTTTTCTGCCCCGTCCAGGTATTTCATGTATTTTCTGCCCCTAGCCAGTTCAGGTATTTCATGCGTTCCAGCTCAAGCACACCTGGTGCAACTAATGAAGCCCTTGATTAGTTGCATCAAGTGTGCTTGAGACAACACCTGTTTTGCATATTTGTGCTGCTGTGAGGGATTCAGTTCAGGGGGTTGAATAATTTTGAGACTGGAGGAGTCATTATAAATCGCATTTTCAGTTGAATTTGGGGAAACCACTTGAAGTATTCGTTATGTTGAACTATTTCAATTGCTTTTGATTGATTTGTTCATTGCAAACAGCTGAAAGTCTGTAAATTTTGACAATGAACCTGATTTGCAATGGGGGTCGAATAATTTTGATTGCAACTGTATAGTAGGATAAAATGTGACATGTTGGCATAGTTACTGATGGAGGATTAAAGCTTAAGTTCATGTGCTAAATAATGTCAGTTATAGGAACTTAACCCGTTATTATCCAACGAACCCTGATTTCCACACCAAATATTCCCAGGATAGGCTCCGGATTCACCGGCATGCTGACCAGGAAAAAGCTCTTACTGATGATGAATGAATGAAAGAATAAATGAAATGGACAAGGCTAGCACTAGATGATCTGACTTGGCTATGGTTCATTGTTAATTTGAGACGAATTTTTATGAGTAAACACACCAATACGGTTCCACATGACATGAAGAAACTCTAGAACTGCACTTTGAATGGAGTCCCCAAACTTTCAAACTGTAATACCACATAACTGCACCAATAACTCCCACATACAGCTCCCGAAACCTTCAGTCCCAAACTACAACTCCCTAACCTAACCTTACAGCCCCAAAACTCCTGAGCAGTCCCAAACTCCCAAACACAGGCAGGAGCTAATAGTTTAGTAACATAACAGCAAAAATTTGTGATTCAGTCTGAGGTGTGATCTGGAGAGTCAGGGATTTTTCTTAATAATGACATGAGCTCTGTGTGTGGGTGACAAAGTGAGCGAGCGCGACTCGAGTACTTCACTCTCCCATCTATCAAGCCGTGTTCTTTTAGTAATTACACGCCAAAATGAGTTAAAACCCTCGGCGCGCGCTACACGCCGGCACAGGAGCTTTAATGACACGCCACTTTCACCTCCAGGAGTTCCACATGTCCTGTAGCAACTAATTACAACCTCTCATAAACCCCGACATCTCCCCCATACACACACACACACACACAAAACCTCAACTCCTTTATTCGAACCAAACAAGTTTTCACGCAAGAATGAGAGAACGACAAAGTGCAAGAACATTCATCCGCCATTCAACTCTGATGATAATTAGCTAGCGAGATACAACATTCACGACAAAGGTCCATGCTGTTTGTGTTTGTTGAGTTTAACACATAAAACACTGTGTATCACTGGCATTGCTGTGGAACAAGAAGAATAAAACACTTTATTTTGTTTATACAGTACTTTTAATTTGTATTCAGACACAACACCATTTTAAAAGGTTTTTTGTTTAAGTTCTAAAGCTGAGACGTGAACTGCAGCGCCCCCTTGAGGTTAGGTGCTTAGATTAGCATTATGCAGTTAATTAGCATCAAGAAAGGCGGAAAACTTTGGTAACCTGCTTGTTGAAATTCGGTAGAGTGTGAATATAATATCACTTTCTGTATCAGGTGAGCAAATTCTAAGTTATTTTGTTTTTCTATATATTTTTTTTTTATATATATCCCTGCTGTCCAGGTTGCGCTTTATGCTAGCTATGGGGGAAAACTAGCCGGCTTTTGGAGAAGTTCATAGCTGTTGGTGTAAACTTGTGCAAATATGTTGTTAGTAAATACTATCACTAATATTTGCATATTATATGTTTTGTTGTAAGATATTATTTGACCATTATGCTTAAAAATTGTAACGTTACTAATGTGTAAAGCTTTGTATCTGAATATTTTTTCGGAGTAGCGTCAAGAGAGATAGCTGCAGGCAGGAGAGGGAGTGTGGTCAAACTCTCGCGAGAACTTGCGCTGCTCAGTGCTACGAGATTTCAAATGCATTGCACTACCACGAAATAAGCAGTGTGTGTGTGTGTGTGTGTGTGGTACTGTCATAGGAAAATAATCAACGACGAGGTGATATGATGGTGTAGTCACTGTTAATACTCCAAAGATGATTATTTTCCTATTAAAACAATTTTAATTAATCGTTACTATAGAAACGATAACGTATTAGTATTAGGAATGATAATATATTCTTGTGAGGTTCGTATGAATTTCAACAAATTGTGATCCAACTCTTGTTTTAAAAGCAAAAGCTTTAAAACAAAAAGGGTTACGTTTGTGAAAGTCTCTATGACTAATAATAATAATAATAATAATAATAATAATAATAATAATAATATCCGTTTAAAAGTTCTTGCTGCTTCTCGGTGTGTGTTTTGGGTGAATTGTGAATTGAGTAAGATACCCTATACACATCCTTTTTTTCTTTCTTTTTTTTTTCCCGAACCCTGGACACCGCCTAATTTCATGGTTAGTGATCCTAGACACTGTAGATTAATTTTCAATTTAAACTGTTTTGGGCTTAAACAGTCATCTATTAAACACTGCCACCTGATACCGACTATTTCTTTACATAAAAGTACAGAACAAACTGCACACAGTACAGTAAAAACGAGCACCTAATATAATCAACTCATAAAAGCCAATGAATAAAAAGAAAAGAAAAAAAAAAGATTCATTTAAAAAGTGCTTATAATTTGTATTACTTTTTAAAAACAGACCGCACCGGAATCCTGCACTTTTTCTTTACTAAATCAACAGTGACCTCTTTCTTTAACCGTAGGAACAGCAGTAGTGACTCTTTTCACTGAGTCAGATCATTAGACTCGGCTCACCACGAAGAGTCGACTCAAACGACTCACTCCCATTATTGTTCTAAAACCATTTTTTGTTTGTGAGTTTGTGATGTTTTGTGGCTGGAGTTGCTTCATGAAACGATGTTGTACCTTGTAATAAATAGAATTTACATGGAATTGCTTTTTACAAAATATATTTAAATCATTCGTTTGAAGTAAGCTCACATCTCACGATTCACTTTCACAAACAGTTTTAGTTTCAGCGGTGAACAACGCTTTGAAACATGGAAACATTTTGATTAAATTAAAATAGCAGAATTGTGGAATTGTCTATATTTACTGTATATCTCCAAAAAAAATGGGGGGGGGGGTTAAACGTCTCATATGAGAGTCGGCTCTCAAGAAAGAGTCGACTCAATGATGAGCCGATTCATTCCCAAACGACACTGAAAGACTATTTACTCAGACAAATCGCTCTTTCTTCCTTTATAAAAGAACCAGCAGGTCTGTCGAATCAAAATGTCGTTCCTTTTTCCTTTAAAAAAAAACAAAACAAAAGCAAACAAACAAACAAACAAAAAAAAAACCCCAGGACATTCTGGGAGCGCTCAAATAAATAAATAAATAAATAAATATGCATGTTGTGCTAATGTGATGTTGCACACTGCACTGCAACACGCAAGAATGATGCAACGTGACTAATATGGCGAAAATACCAGAATGTGATGCTGGACTATAACAAAATGCCAGCGAAACAGGATAAGAGCGATAAAAAGCTCAAAGAAAAAATTTGTACAGTATTCTTTAGTCACATAAAATAAATTATTTGACTACGTACGTACTACTACAACGTAAACACTAGATAGATGAAACATATGTGTATTTCCTTTTCTCCAAGACATGTGCAAAACATCCTGTATCAATAAAATTCTCAAAATTTGTACTGTTAAAAATTTCTTACAAATATTGAAATTACATGATCCACGCATAATTTAAAAAATAAAAGTCGGTATATTTCCCGCATGCATTCCCTGACTTTTATTTTAACTTCTTTGTCTAAATAAAGTAGCATAAAGTCGTGTTTATTATTATACGACTATACAGTTTTCCTCAGATTAGCTACCTTACTAGCGCTCAATTGATAAAATCGTTTAATTATCAAATGTTAGCTAGCGCAATTACACGATAAAATAGTTTATATAATAGTAGCTAGCTCAGTTACACAATTGGTTTCGTTATCAAATTTTTGCTAGCTCGGTAACATGATTATCAAATGTTAGCTAGCATAGTCGCACAATTAATATTGTCATAAACGTTAGCTACAATCAAATAAGTTACCTTAGACTAGCTAGCTAGTGAACTTTATCTAGCTTTTCGTGAGTTTTAAGTACGCGATAAAAAGGTATTTATATGTGTAGGTATAACGCATTGCATTAGCTAAATGACTTTAGTTAAAAAATCTAATTGTGGCATCACCGATTTATTTTCATGCACCGTTTAGCACAAAATACTAGTTTTAATCACACAATACATATTTACCTTTAGTTTGTTAGTAAACCTGGCTAATAAGTTTAATTACACAATAAAATATTCTACCTAAGATTAGTTAGTTGATTAGCTAGCTATATGACGAGGTGACCAAAGTCATATCAGGTTGTGTAGACTTAAACGACAAAGTAGTGACACTCCAACTTTGCTAAACTAGCGAGTTTGTTAGTTTCAATTGTGAACATATTTCATGTTTACCTCAGATTAGCTAGTTCTGTCATGTTAGACATGTAAGGTTAACATTTGCTAAGCTAAATAAGACAACTTGGCTAGCTCTGGTAATGTTGCTAAACTATTGTATTGTGTAATTAAAGCTTGTCTTTTTATGCACTAGTTTATAGCACTAATCTGTTCTCAGAGTTGAAAATTTCAGCAAAACCGTATACAAGAAAGCGGAACGAAGGAGCACGTTAGCATGTTCATGCTAGTTCCCCACACCGCTCAGGCCTTCAAGCTACACTCTCATGGTACTTCTTTTGCTAATCTAAATAACATAAGAATTTTTTTTTATTTAAAAAAAGTTGTTAGCGGTCACAGAGGTGCCAGCCTCTACAGTTTAGCCGTATCATTTATGATCTTTGACCCCTCGCTACGAGGCTACGGGAGCTGAAGCAGCTAAAATGGCGGGAAAAAACAATTCACTGAGGTAAAAAGGAAGCAGGACGTGCTTAGCTTCATTGACTAAAACAGCTATAATTATTAAGTAGCGTCAAACTAACCTTTTGTTTTATTTTCTTACTGTTGCATCTGAAAAAAATTCACATCAAATTAGCTGCTTCTAGTTTGAATTATTAAAAAAAAAAATCATGATATCTCAGAAAAGTGTATTGTGACATAATTTATCATGATATCATCTCATCCACCGACGTACGCTCAGCTTTTCCTTGCCGCATTATACATTTCAGCAAGGCGGAATGAAGAAGTGTGTTCATGCCAGTTACCCAGAGGAGCGTCCAGCACCCCTCAGGCCGCCGAGTGTGACCGGTCCGGCCGAGTGAACGACTGAAGCCTCCTGATGGGACCTGAGCTACAAGCTACAAGCGAGCGTGTTGTAGAGCGCGGGCACCCTGGCATGACGGCTCGCCTCGGCTCGGCGTGGCACGGAAACTGCAGGATGGAGCGGCTTCCTGTCAGCATTCATCATCTCGCTCCCTACTGAGGGGGAAAAAGTTTTTGGGGCTGTGAGAGAACGAGCTCCTGACAGCATGTCACGGACTCGAGTTACATGGCACCACGATACGTGTTTATATTTGTTGCTGTTGTTGTTGGTGGTGTTGTTTTGGGTTTTTTTTTTTTTTTTTTTTTCCCCCGTCCTCCTGAAAAAATCAGGAGGTACGTCAGGAAACCGGTGTCGGGGATCTCGGACATGCGAGGAAAACAAAAGTGAGAGGAGAAAAGACAAAGCAGAGACAGCTGCGTTTTCCGCCGTTTAAGACTCCGGATAAAAGCGACGATGAGGAAAAAAGTGGGCGACGAAAAACAACTGCTGCGGATTCACAACATGTCACGTAACATTAGATAGCCCTGTCCGTACAAGCCTCTCTCTCTCTCTCTCTCTCTCTCTCACACACACACATACACACATACACACACTGTGCAACAATAAATAACGTCACACTTTTTAAAGGAATAGTTAGTGGTTAAGAGAAAATATAAAAATCTAAATAAATTGTTTTAGTTCCAAGCTAACAGTAGTGATAATTATCACATAGATTGGCAAACTACTGTAACTCCTAGAGTAGCAGGGCTACCGTAAATACACTAACAAACACACGTATTGTAGTTATAAAAAATTATAAATGATATGTATGTCTGAAAAAATATTAATATATAATGCTGAGCAGTCTACTTTAAAAAAAAAAAAAAAAAACTTAGCTAAAGCTAGCTAGCTATTTTTTTTTTTTAGTTATTTTTTAAAATCGTAACAGCAGCCTGACAAACAACGTGTTCTTGTAAACAGTTCGCTATTATTAGCAGCCACAGTAGTGGCAACGTTTACGCTTTAATTGTAGCGTTTACGATACGGAAGACACTTGAAAACTACGCTTTTCGGCTAAAACACGAATAAAATTCAGCAGTTTTCACTGACAGGGAGATGACACAGGACGCGAAAGACACGTTTACGTTTACTTCCGCGTTGCGATGTTGTTGTTTTTTTGTCTAAGTGAACTTTGACCTGCGAATTCACGAGGCCTCGGTCTTGTGAGCCAATAGGAAACAAGCGTTCACTGACATACGCACTTCTGCAATCAGTAACCTCCTCAAGTCACTTTTTTTGTTTCAACTAAGAAAAAAACGTGTAAAAAAAGTACAGCATTTATGGAATGTGATTACGACCGACGTTAAAAGTTACGAAGGTTAAGTTGTTAAGAGGCGGGGTTAGCGTTCGTACTTCTTTTGTATGAAATCGCACAAAATTCAACAACACTGCCCTCTCTCATTGAATAACTTTTTTTTTTTTTCTATGAACATCTCTGAATATCAGGTTGTTTACTTAATTTAAAAACTAGCGACACTCCCACTTTGCTTCTGGAAAATATAGTTAAGCTAAACTAGCTACATAACTTTACTACTGATGCTAATTTAACCACAGGTAGCCTGACTAAATAAAACTATTTACGTCTGAAAGAATACTTAGTACGCAATTTTGTGCAGGCTATTTTTAAAAAAGATAGTTAGCTATAGCTAGCTAGGTACACTACTCATCTCAATTTCCAAAAAAGCTTAGAGATCTAACCCTTAGATGTTCGTCTTATTCGGATTCCTGGACACTTATGAACGGGAAATTTATCCTTAGGACTTTAGGGGCCTTAATCATAAACGTTTGGAGGACAAAAAAATCACCAGTTCGCATCGTCACGTGGGATAAAGCCGCTAATTCTATGTGTGTCCCGGAGATTAGCGATATGCGACGACGAACTCTGAGAGATTCTGGAGAATTCCGAATTCACTGTGTCGAAAAGTCCTCTGTTTGTGGATTTGCAGCCTGGTTATTGTCACTTTTGGAAAACGAACCTGGATATGATCGCGAGGGGAAAGTCAGCTAGCATGGCCGTCTTTGTTAGCTCAGTGTCCTCTGATTGTTTTTTATTGTTTCGTCTAGCTTTGTACTCGAACAATAGAGCCAATTTTCTAAATTCCATCAGTGGGAACGTGTTGTGTAGCTTGGATTCATACACAAACGCACACACACACACGCACGCACGCACATATCCGCATGGTCCACGTCACCGTGTTAAGCTGTTTATGTTCCACATCCAGCATGTAAACACAGCAGCGGCTTTTTAATTGCGCTGATGAATTAACACTCTCTCTCTGTACAGATTATCGTCCGCATCGGCTTAAACTTTGCTCAGCGAGCGTGGCGGCGCGCGATAACGCTCCGGCTGTGTGTTTGCCGTGGAGTGACTTCCCGAGCCTGGCACAGAGGAGCAGAGGAACGGAGCCCGTTGAGGTCATGTGATCACAGCGATTTTAGTTTGATTCCGATGGAAGTAGATTTGGGATAAAACGCTTCCCTCAACCGGAAAAGAAAGATTCCGGAAGTGATGAAGATGAAGAGTAGATTAAGGTTCTGCAGAAGTTGAGATTTGTTTCTTAAAGGATTTTGGAGGTAGATTTGAATAAAATTAGACTTTATTTCCTGATTAGATACATGACAGAGTTTAGATAATAATCTTGTTCCTGGTGGAGGAGATGATGATGATGAAAGTGGAGTTTTCAGGACTTGAAATTTGATGGGAGTTAGATTTTGCAGGAAGTGAATTTCAGGTCAAGGAAATGGATTTTAACTGAGGTAAAATGTACAGGAAGTGATTTCAGATTGGAAGTAGATTTTGCATGAAGTGGAGTGTAATTGAAGAAGATTTAGCAGGAAGTGAATTCAGATGAAGGGCACATTTGCAGGAAGTAGATTTGGTTTCAAGATAAAATGAGCAGGAAGTAGATTCTGAGGGAAGCAGATTTTGCAGGAAGAAGACTTTAATGGGATTTGATTTTGCAGGAAGTGGATATGAGTGGAAGTAATCTTTGCAGGAAGTGGATTTTAATGGAATATGTCAGTAAAGTTAAAGTTTGCAGGAAGAGACTCTGATAGAATTAGATTTTGACTGAAGTCAGTTTTTTCCGGAAGGGGATTTGTGGAAACCAAATGTGCTAAATGCTTTCCTTTTCAGAAAAGTTACACGTAAAACACTTTTAGAAAGTTAGAACTGTTAACTGAACCCTTAACTAATCTTGTTTTTTCCACCGAAATAATGTACCGTGTGTGTGTGTGTGTGTGTGTGTATGTGTGTGCGCGCACGTATACTGTATTTTAAATTTCTTTTCTGTTATTTTTTTCTTTGCAGCGTCTTATTTCCTCATAACTGAGATCTCACTCGGCCATCTGAAGCGATTTTGAGCCTTTTCCTCCCCTCTCTTAACCCTTCACCACCCAGCTGTGGCTCCTGACATTCAGATCCAGCCTCATTATGTCACGCCTAACAGCTGTTCCCTTCCTTTTGAATATCGCGATGGGGCAATTAAACGTCCGTCTCCTTCACTTCCTGTCACTTCCTAAACACTCAGCAGGGTTAATGAGAGCCTGCTCGGGCCATTTTCTCTCTCCTCCTCCTCCTCCTCCAGCCTTCAGCTCCATCGTCCTCGGATCCTCCGGGCCGGGACGCTCCGTATGCTTATGTCATGTCGTCGTATCCCTGAACGCATGGAGAAAGGCCATTACAATATTCATGAGAAGTCTCCTTATTCCTCCTTCTCTCTCACTCTCGTTACACTCGCAGCATGAATGCCAAAGGTCGCGACCTCTCGCTTGTCGGTTTTGGCAGGCCTCAGCTCGTAGAAAAGGGTATCTGCGCTATTAAAGGCCTCCGAGAAGAACAGAAGAGGAAAAAGGGATGCTTTTGCGCTTCTTTAAAGTTTTAAACTGCCGATGTCCAAACCAATTAAAGACCATCTGAGCGATCTGCGTTAAATATGCAGCCGGGCTCTTAGGAACTTTCTTTTAATCAGTGGCATCCAACTAGCATTTTAATGAAGTATTGTGGATTTTAATGGAGGCAGATTTAGCAGGAAGTGGATTTTACAGAAAGTAGATTTTACAGGAAATTAATTGCGCAGGAAGTGGATTTTAACGGAAGTAGATTTTCTTAGGAAGTGGATTTTAATGGAAGTGGATTTTCTTTAGAAAGTGGATTTTAACGGAACTAGATTTTTAGGAAGTGGATTTTAACGGAAGTAGATTTTTTTAGGAAGTGGATTTTAATGGAACTAGATTTTTAGGAAGTGGATTTTAACGGAAGTAGATTTTTTTAGGAAGTGGATTTTAATGGAAGTAGATTTTTTTAGGAAGTGAATTTTAACGGAAGTAGATTTTGCAGGAAGTGGATTTTAATGGAAGTAGATTTTGCTGGAAGTGGATTTTAATGGAAGTAGACTTATTTTTAGGAAGTGGATTTTTATGGAAGTAGATTTTGTGGGAAGTGGATTTTAACGGAAGTAAGTTTTGCAGAAAGTTAATTTTAATGGAAATGGACTTTTTTTTAGGAAGTGGATTTTAATGGAAGTAGATTTTTTAGGAAGTGGATTTTAATGGAAGTAGATTTTTTAGGAAGTGGATTTTAATGATGATAGATTGTGCCGGAAGTTGATTTTTTATTTTATTTTTCCGGAAGTGGGTTCCGATTGCTTTGTTGATCAGAATCTGGAAGTTTATTACTGTAGGTGCAAATCGAAGTTTTTCTCATGTGGCTATCCAGAATGAATAAAAGAGTGATGACTGATAAATGTAAATGTTTTCACTTCCTGTGTTTTACACAGTACCGAATCTGATGGTAGTGTACTACTCACTCTAATTTTATACATTATATATTATACGTATTAAAATACTGGATTTTATTTTTGAGAGTCCTGCTAGCATCGGTAGCTGGCGAAGTTGTCAGTGTTTTCCGTGAGCGCTCGCGGCTAATACAAGCCGCAGTTATTCTCACATTGATTTACTCCAATTAATCCATCATAGCTGAAAAGCGAGTTTTCGCTCTCAAGCTCATAAAAGCAGATTCACCTTCTCAAAGACTTCACGGTTCGACACGTTGACATTTTTTTTTTCCCGCCTGTGATATCTCCGTGCTGGAGAAGCCTAAAGGTTGCTGTCTGTAAGGAAGGCAAGATTAGCCGTGCTCCTCTTGTCAGGTGTGTATGACGAGCCGTGCCGAAGCTGTTGAACCGTGAGATGCTCGTGCGGTGCGATGTGGAACTCCTCTGCAGTGTTCTAGTGGAGATAAGGCTTCCGTATTTCCACAACTCTCTGAGAGTTGAGATTGCTACGTGCTAGCGACTGGACGTCTAGCATGCCGCCGGACGACGTCTCTGTCGTATTGCTAATTTGCTTTGTTTAATTTGTTTAATATTTCACAGAAGTGTTTTTTTTTTGTTGTTGTTATTGTTTGACAAATTGTCATGGGTCATGGCCAACTGGAGACTTATGGCTGCTAGCAATGTGGCTAGTTTGCAAGTGCTCATAAAAACAAGGAATTGCAAATCCTTTGTCCATTGATAAAACAGTCCTTCGAATTGGGTTTTATTGAACTCTATTATGCTATTAGGATGCATTAGTATTGGCACCCTTGGTTTCAATAGAATAAAAGAAAGCAAACGGCCTCGGTATTAAAAGAAATCCCATTTTATTGCTGGGAACGGAGTTGCATCATACTGCTGGTGAAAGCCAGCCGAACACCGTCTCCGCACGAAGTATGCTGAGGCGCGTTTTTGACGTATCACTTTTTTCTAAACAGTTGATTGGTGGTGAAAAATCTGAAAGTCCAAAACAGCTCCAGGTAACGTAATTTAAAATAAAGTTAAAAAAAAAAAAAAATGAATCCAGGAAGTAACAAATGATTGGTTTCCACACGAGTTTCTCGAATTCGGAGTGAAACAAAACCATCAATTATTTTTGGAGAATCTTTACTTTTTCCTCAGACTGAGCTGAGATTCCTGAAGCGTGTCCATGACTTTGACAATAAAAGTCAGATTTCGAAAAAAAAAAAAATAAAAAAATTCCCCTCAGAGGGGGGGAAAAAAAAAACCACGACGAGGTGATGAAACCGAATGCAAATGGAGTAGGCGAGGTGAGGAAAAGGGAAAAGTAGACTCTCTCTGTCTCTCTCTCGCTGTCTTCGTTCAAAACTCGGCGAAAAAACCTGCAGCTCTTGTGACAAGCCGCTGTCACAGAGACAGGAGAGCGCCGGCAAATTAGACGGCCACGGATCCGGAGAGAGCGAGAGAGGGGGAAAAAGTTGGCGCTAATGCGAATAATTCTCACTTTTCAGACACGGCGACGGTACGGACCGAAGACAAACACCTGACAGACTGCTTGTCAGGGTGTTGGGTAACTAAAGGAGGATAAAATCAACTTGACAGCCACAAACCCTGAGTGCGTGCGCCCACCGTGGACAGACACGCAACATTTTACAGTAAGACAGTCCCGGGCTGAGTGACACCCTCCCTAACCTTCCAGGTTACACTAACACACATCAAGGCAACCAATCAAGAAAGAAAGGGGAAAAAAATGGGAGAAATTTCCGCTCGGCCGTTTTCGACTGACAACCACTTTAAAAAGACCTGTCAGTCCGACACGAGGCACGACGTGACCTCCGGGGGCCTAGTCGCGGAAATACCCCCCTCCAAAAAAAAAAAAATTAATGTAAATGTACACGGAGTCATTCTCCTGTGAAGCCTCGGCCCTTCCAAAAAAAAAATGAAATATTCATTTTCAGTAAGAGTTAATATCCGAGAAGTGGAAAGAGGTACACGCACGCCGGCTTGTGTTTTGAATTTTTTTTTTTTAATCCCGAATATATTTCATCCTCGCCTGATCTACTTTAAAAAAAAAACTCAATGAATTATTCAAATGGTATTTAAAAAAGATCCGGTCTTTAATCGCAGAGAGAGAGGGTAATAGGTCACGAGGGGACGCGCCGGGGCGTGACGGTGTGATGTTCGCTCGCTGGTTCTGGTTTATTATCAAAAATGGCACGGTTCATAAGAGCAGCCAAAGCAGAACACTAATCTGGGAACAGTATTTTAGATTTTTATAACTGGATGAATAAAAAAATCGTCTCTTCGCGCCTCCGACTGAACGAATCAGTGAACAAATCTGAGTGAATCATTTAAATGAACTGATTCAAGTGACTCGTCACTCAAAAGAGTAGAAAAATTTTTCTTGCGTTCTAATTATGGAGGTGTGGCCTTCGTACCAGTCACAGTGAGGGAGGTGTGGCCTTTATGCCTTAGACATAATGAAGGAGGTGTGGCCTTTTAATGTCTTGCACACCCTGTAATAGAGATTTTTCAGTTCCAGTAAAGTAGAAGCATGGCCTTTGTGCCTGTTATAATGAAGGAGGTGTGGCCTTTGTGCCTGTTATAATGAAGGAGGTGTGGCCTTTGTGCCAATCTCAATGATGGAGGTGTGGCATTTGTGCCTGTTATAATGATGGAGGTGTGGCCTTTGTGCCTATCTCAGTAATGGAGGTGTGGCCTTTGTGCCTGTTATAATGAAGGAGGTGTGGCCTTTGTGCCTATCTCAGTAATGGAGGTGTGGCCTTTGTGCCTTAGATATAATGAAGGAGGTGTGGCTTTTATACTTTAATGTCAGTGAAGGAGGCGTGGCCACCATACCTGTCCATCACAGTGAAGGAGATGTCTCGATGTGTTATTTAGCATTAGGTACTGCTTTTTATTAGCACGTGTAACAGTTTAGTAACATGATTGAAGTTAGCCCTCTTCCTGTTAATCACGCACACAAACCTGAGGCAGATCTCGCCTAAATCCACAGGCTCCAGCATCCCGCCGTTTCCAACTTCTCAGGATGAATAATACAAGAAACGAATGAATTTTCGATGAAAGCATCACACAGCGAGTCGACACGCTTCATTAAGAGCTTTATTGTTGATCGCGGGAAACCTCATTGCTAAAACTCGCTTCAGAAAAATGCTAATTACTTGTAGGACAGTGACATGTTGGTGCTGCTAAACGAGCAACTTTTAAACCAATCAGCATTGCCGGCTGACGCCGAAATGAATAACATTAATATGCAGAGCGCTTGTCTGGCCTGATTAATGCTCGACCATGTTTCAATATGAAAGGTCATGCAAAATACAACAGGAAGCAAGACGGAGCCAGGAGTGTTTCAGGAGTGAGTCGGTTTTAAGGGTTCACAGGACCTCAAACAATTACACTGCTCTCTTCTTAATGAGAATAATTAAACCTGGAAAATGATGATGGTTAAATAAAACTGGATAATATTCAACAGTTCTGTTTTCAATGAAGGAAGTGTGGCATTTATGTCGATCACAATTAAGGAGGTGTGGCCTTTGTGTCTTGGTCAGAATGGAGGCGGAGTGGCCTTTGTGTCTTGGTCAGAATGGAGGCGGTGTGGCCTTATTATTGAAGGGGGTGTGGCCTTTGTGTCTTGGTCACAATGGAGGAGGTGTGGCCTTTGTGTCTTGGTCAGAATGGAGGCGGTGTGGCTTTATTATTGAAGGGGGTGTGGCCTTTGTGTCTTGGTCACAATGGAGGAGGTGTGGCCTTATTATTGAAGGGGGTGTGGCCTTTGTGTCTTGGTCACAATGGAGGAGGTGTGGCCTTTGTGTCTTGGTCACAATGGTGGAGGTGTAGCCTTTGTGTCTTAGTCATAATGGAGGAGGTGTGGCCTTTGTGTATTAGTCAAAATGGAGGAGGCATGGCCTTTGTGTCCTATTCAAAATGGAGGAGGCGTGGCCTTTGTGTCTTAGTCACAGTGGAGGAGGCATGGCCTTAATGGCCTTATTATTAAAGGAGGTGTGGCCTGTGGTCTTAGTCACAATGGAGGAGGCATGGCCATTGTGTATTAGTCACAATGGAGGAGGCGTGGCCTTTGTGTCTTAGTCACAATGGAGGAGGTGTGGCCTTATTATTGAAGGAGGTGTGGTCTGTGGTCTTAGTCACAATGGAGGAGGTGTGGCCATTGTTTCTTAGTCACAATGGAGGAGGTGTGGCCTTTGTGTCTTAGTCACAATGGAGGAGGTGTGGCCTTATTATTGAAGGAGGTGTGGCCTTTGTGTCTTAGTCACAATGAAAGAGGCGTGGCCTTTGTGCCCTTTTCACTTATTTGTGTATGCCTTAACTGGTAAGTGTGTGGTACTCCAAATTATTGATTGTTTTTTTCTTGGACACTAAACTTGGAAACTTCTTGAACTTGGAAACTGGTGCTCCTAGAAAAAGGGTTCTTCAAATGTTCTTTAAGGTTTCATTGGATTACAGATGAGACCCAAAGTGGAATGTGATTCGTAGCAGCTTTACAAACAACTTAATTATCTGAAGAACCCTTATACTGTAATTGATATTAACCATACGAGTTATTGTCCAATAAACCTTTAAAGAACACCAAAGTATTGGTCCTTATTTTCTTTTTAATACCTAGATCCTGTCAGGCTTTTAACAATTAGCTAAACTGTCTGGGCACATGGTTTTTCACAGGTTCTTTATGGTTCCTCGGGTTCTTAGATTTAAAAAAATAAATAAATAAAGGGTTCTAAATGGAACTCTTTCTAATAGGGAAACCATGTTGTTATAGGATTCAACATAGAATCTTTTAGGGTTCCAGCCAACGTTCTAACTTTAAAAATAAAAACAGAAAGTTTTTCGTAGGAAAATGAACCGTTTATCGTTCTCCGCTCTTCTTTTGGACACATGACCCAGCAGTTCAGAAGCACCTTCAACATCTTTCCACGTTGTTTTCTTTTTGTTTTCCTGTGGAACAGCTTGCCATGAAAGATTTAGCAGACACCGAGCAGCTAATGCGTTTTCTCCGTCTCGGATAAAAGCGATGAAAAATTAACAATGGAAATAATTAACTCTGATCGGTATCCTCTTTAATCATTTATTCATGCGCATGCAAATGCATCCAGAATCACGCTGTTGTATAAATTCTGTAAGACTTTGAACTTATGTTCCAGCGTGTAGTGATTACAGCGTGCTAAAACTTTTATCGTTTTTACTCGGAAGAAGTTCTTCTGCTGTGTTTTATACGTCTGTACGTGGAGACGAACAAACTCCGCTGACAGCGAGTCACTTTGTCGCTATTAATCCCGACTTTTCTCCACACTTTCTGTGACTTTCATTTACTCAAACCTCCTCACAGGAGAGAAGAGAAAGGAGGCGAAGATTAGCCGCTAGTTCTGCTAGCTGGTTCTCCAAACATTGTAAAGCTAATCCTGATAATAAATATTTATAAAAACACGTTTCTGTGAAATGAACGAAATGGTTTCTCACAGAAAGTGTACAGATTGGGAATGTGACTAACTTGCTAGCAGACAAAAATCTTAGCCAGTTTAGCTAGTGTAAATATTAAATGATATGGTCGATATTGTTTTGCTTTATTTCCTGGCACATTGTGAGGAATAAAACAACAACAGAAAAACCTATTCGACTTCTCTCACCTTGTCTGAGGGGCAGTTAGCATTCTAAAATATGCTAATGGTGATACGAAGTAACAGCTATCAAGGTCCACTTAGCATTGTGATAAAATATGGTCAAATTTGTACTATTGAATGAACGTTAGCACGCTAGTTTTGATTTGCGTTTGATTTTTAAAGTTAGCGTAAAACCTCTGGAACACTAAGGTAAAAAAAAAAAAAAAGTCTGAGGGCCAGTTAACATTATACAAGCGCTACCATGCTAAAAATAATGCTGAATAACAGCTAGCAATGTTCAGCTAACATTATGATAATTAAATATGATAGCATTATAGCTAATATTGTACGATTGACAGAATGTTAGTAAGCTAGTTCTGCTTTTTATTATGTAATTTTAAAGCTATCATCAAAATGGTGCTTGGAAAGACATTTTTACTTGTGCACTGAGGTAAAAAAAAGAAAGAAAGAAAAAGTCGTGCTGGATTGTTGAGCTCGGCGATGTCCGAGAATCAAAGCGTTTTCCGATAAAAGCAGATTTGTGCTGCAGTTTTGCGCTGATAACCTCCAGCGCGGCCTCGCTCAGGAACGAGCGGCATTCTCCAGCCCGGGCCCAATCTGATCCTTGTCAAATGATGAAAGAGGCTGTAAGAGGTCCTGACAGCATGTGTGTGTGTGTGTGTGTGTGTGTGTGTGCGTGTGTGAGTGTGTGAGAGACTGAATGTGTGCTACAGAAGAGGAGCAACGTGATAAACGTTAGCCGTAGCATCGCCCTGCTTTCACTCCTGTCTGTCAGGGTCAGGGTCGATTTGTGTTTAAACTGTGTGTGTGTGTGTGTGTGTGTGTGTGTGTGTGTGTGTGTGTGTGTGTGTGTGTGAGAGAGAGACCGTCCTGAGGAGTGTGTGACTGACAGCGCCTACCGTATTTGAGCACACACTGCTTGGCCTCTTTAAAATGGGGTCAGTCTCAGGTCTCACAGCGCACAAACTTTTACCTGAGGTAAATTTATTTATTTATTTATTCAAAATAACAATTTAAGCTAGCACCTTTCTAGACAGAAGACGTCCCAGCCAGAAAACATTTCTGTTCTCAGTGATAAATTGAAATAAATTTGTGCTATCCATCCTAACACGGTAATACTGAAACAGAACATAAGGGCTAGTTAGCATCACTCAAGCAGTATCATGCTAACTGGTTTCCACTCACGTTTGTTTACTGTTGTTAGCATGAAATAACCTTACGCCGATGCTAACGCGATAGTAAGGACAAGCTGGACAGGACAAGTCGCTGTGAATGAGCTGTTACTATAGAAACGATATATATAGAACGAGCATGTTCTGACCAATCAGAGCTCAGCTGACGATTCGCATAGCTTTGATCTGGCGCTGATTTTTCAGATTGCGGTAGACATGTTAGGACAAGTCTCTCTCTCTCTCTCTCTCTCTCTCTGTCTTTTTTATACAAAGTCATCCATGTTTTCGAACGAACGCCACACTTTTCTACCCTTTTTCCCCTCTTTAGACTGATGTATGATCCACACACACACACACACATTTTTAAAAGATGGCGTCCCCAGTGCACGCGACGTCGCCGCCTCACCGAGCATCACGTCGCTGTTGAATAAAATATAATGAGGGAGGAAGATAATTACACTGACAGCGTCGGATGAAATGTATTTCCTCTGTCCTCCACGTTTCGGTTTACTTTCCCCGCCGAGGAACAACGGCGTCCCCGCAGAGCGCAACACAAAGGCCCATTACAAACACCGATTTATATTTCATACGCTCCGAAATGTTCGGCGCCGGTTACAAATGGAGGCCCGTTGAAGTATTTATGGGGAAGTTTCTAGATGATTTAAAAAAAAATATATTAACACGTGTTTGGCTTTCATCATGTTGTATATCGTATCACGATCCTTCTGTGACTTTTCCACAGCTTGCAACTTAATGCATTTGGAACATTATAAACAGTTGTCATGGCGACCGAAGGTTACATTGCTGGCTAGTTAATAGCACGTTGGATATCGTCCCGTTACGACGTAGATTTGGGACGTGTCTGTGTGCTTAAGGTGTCGAGTCATGTTGTAAAGTCGACGAGGGCATGCTAAGAACGGTCACATGACTCGGCCCGACCAATAAGAACACGTCGAGTATTCTAGAAAGTGCTCAAATGAACCGTTTTGGGTACAAATGTTTGAACGTACAAACGACTCCACAAAGCCAGTTACGTGCAGATCTAGCGTAGCATGCTAAACCGGAAGGCTATAAGCATACCTTATTTGCTAGCTAAATTAGCATTGCAGCATCTACATTTGAGGAAAAGGTGGATTATTAATGACAGTGGAAGGTGTACATTATTAATGACGCGAACGAGGTCGTTCTCTTTTTCTTTTTTCACGCCTGTCCCGCTGTGATACGATGAAACGTGAGATCCGTGCGGAGAAACGCGCGAGGGACGGTGCCACGTTCACTTAAAGACGGACGCGTCGCTAATGGCCGAGGCAGCGGAAGTGAAAGGTTAACGCGTCCTGAGAGGGAATATTATATGGCGGCGATGGCGATCTCTTCATGACGCACTCATCACCGAGAGAGACCTAATCACTTTACACTCCCGCCGTGACGGTCCACTTCAGTCCGGTTCGTCGAGCTTTAATCTCGTTTGATGAGTTAATCTCCTGATAGCGTGTTAATTGAGGGAGCTGAAGCAGCGCGAGCGCACGGGTGGACGCAGAGGCGTTAACAGCGACGCGCATCTCACTCAAAAGATGGAATTCACAGACTTCGTGCATTAATGACGGGGGGGGAAAAAATCCGTTACTATGGAAACGATAACGTATTGCTGTAAACCTGCTGTCCGAGCTGCTGTCATGGAAAATTAACCAACACTTTCTGACCAATCCGAATCCAGAATTCTGGAGAGCTTTGGTATAACTGGTTTTATTTGAGGGTTGGACAAATACGCAACTTGAGGACATTTATTTATCGTTTCCACGGATACGATTCAACGAAATGCAGATTTAGACGGCTGTAATAATGGCTATCCGTTAAAAGGAGCTTGTAGCTAACGAGGTTATGCAAAACACAGTTCAAATCCAATAGTGAAATGGTAACGGATGGGTTTTTTTTTTTTTTTTCTTTTTTCTCCTCCATCTGCATTCCGTACGGTAATTAAGTACGCGCAGGTGAGAGGCGCTGATACCAACGCTCTTCCTGAACCAATCCAATAGCCGAGCGTGATAGCGATCTTCTCTTTCTTCCCGTTTTCACTCGCCCGTGTCCTGCGGTTATCAAATAATCAACAGAATTTGTCCAAGAACCCGAGAGGAAGACGTTAATTACACCTGGTCCCGTGGCAGGTCATTAATAAAACCCTAGTTATCTTCAGTCCAGAGATGAGGGAAGCCCCCCTTTTTTTTTCTTCTTATCCTACTCATCTTTTTCTTTTTTAAAGAGGAAATTCCATGAAAATAATTCAAGACGATATCAGCGCAGTGTGAAGTGGTGGTGATATTATTCACGGTACATGTGTGTGGGTTCTACAGGGTCCTGCTCGGAGAACATTGATGGATCTTACCAACCTGCGAATGCAGATAAGGAGCTAAATGTTTATTTAAAGGCCTTCAGGTTACATATGCATTACGTATGGCTTGGTGCACATGCATCAGTGCCACCGCGGAGAAAAAAAATTAACATCGGGACGGTGTGTCGTACACGGAACAGGGTGTAGCGTCTTCGTTTTCCTGGCGCGTGACCCTGAACAGAGATACGCACAGGCTGGTCCTGTAGCGTGTCACCGCGCCAGACACAAAACATGGGAGTGTTGGGGATTAGCGCTAGCTTTGTCTTAGCGTTGTGATGTCATCATTTCACACAGGATTTAACTCCAGTCAGGGTGCCGTGTCGACCTTATAAACTCTTTATTTGTATATTTCGCATGCATTATTATTCTTCAGCGCTGTCACGCGTTCTTCTGTCCCACTGTGAAAACCCTTGAACCAATGTAGAAGCGCCGAAGCGAGGAGCCCTCAATTATCCGAAGAACCTTTGAAGAACCTTTGAAGAAGTGAAAATGCAAGCAGTAGGGTTACATTTTGGATGAGTTAAAAAAAAAAAATTCGAATCAAATCTGAATATTTGGATCTGATCTGAGTTCAAATAACCTCTAATTATTTATTCTGTAATTTTTTTTAATGATTTAATTTCTAAAATATTTAAATGTAACAAACTCGGAGTTGTTTCTTTTCGAATTTATTATTGTTTTATTCGAACGTCTCTAACGTTTTAACGATGTCATTTCAAATGCATAATTAAAAAATATTTTAAAATTTAATACGTTATATAGGAGGACAAAACTGAGGGCTTGAGGGTTTGTTTTTGTTTTTAATTTAGCTCGATTAAAGATGTAGTCAGCAATTGTGCCAGAACTTAGCCCCTCCCTTCATCATTAGCTCCAAAGCCACCCTCCCCTCCCCCCTCCCCAAACCTTTTGTTATAAACACAAACACAAACCATCACAATTTTTGTTCATTTTATATATATATATATATATATATATATATATATATATATATATATATATATATATATATATATATATATATATAAAAATAAGACAGTTCTCCTGGGTTTTTTTTTTTCTTTTTTCGTCGTGGTGATCATTTTTAACAATATTTTAGACGTTTTATTTTTAAATCTCCTAAGGCACGACGATGAACAACAACAACAAAAAAGAAAACGTTTAAATGAAAATCAATACTTAAGTGATAATGCTTTAGATTTTGAAACGATGCGGCCCTACACCCTGCCGCCGGCTCTGAGTTGTAATTTGTCTTCTGTCTACAAACAAATAACAGCTGTTGTTGAACACGGCGGTTTCAGCAACAAATACGCGACTATACCATGGATTTCCCGTAAGATATTTAGTTACGAATTTTAGTCTGAATGCACCCCTAAGAACTGTTTTCATTTCATTGCTATTAAAATGTAAACGCTTATTAGCGTCCTACAAATTCACGACTTGTCACGACGCGATTCGTTAGCGTAGCTAGAGTTCGACTAGCATGTTTCCTGTGTTTACATAATCCTCGGGAGATAAACCGGTTTTGAAGCGACGTCCATCTGGTGTCTTTTTATCTTTCTAGCTGTCTTTCTCTCAGCACAGGAAGCCACGGACGTTCAGAGAAGAGAGAAGAGAGAGAGTCTCTATCCGTTCACTCAAAGGACATTCATTCTCCCGGCTCTCTGAAACCCCGGAGAGCTCGGCTTGGCTGGAAATCAAAGAGCCTGATACGGAATATTCGCCCGGATATCAGGTATAAAAGCCGGCGTTTGCTCAAAACGTCCTTTCATAAGCGTGACGCGAGGCTCTGAGGAGGAGCAGGTGTTCGGGGTTGAGTGGAGCTGCAACCTGAAGCCCTTCGTGATAAGCACAACCAGGTGGCGTCCGCGACAGATGATTAGCCGCCGTTGCTAGCTTTGGTGATACGTCGGCCATGTTGGAAGTCTATAGAGAGAGATGCTCCGTGTCGTGCTGGCCTGAACATGCCGGAAAACTTCATGTTCCTGCGCTGACACTGGAGACTCCTTCCTTTAACATACATGTATAAATAAACGGTGCTGCCTTCTAGAAAAGAAAAAAAAACAGATGCAGAAACAGGGTTAATAATCTTGTGTTTATTTCGACTCAGAGACGCTCTCGTTATACATTTGTGATTTTATATCCGTGTTCCTAAACATCCTGAGTGCGACGTTTTGCACTGAATTAAAACAAATTAAACACCGAGCCTCGTTTATTTGACTAACATTACTGTCCTTGTATCAAAACACCTGCAGAAAATAGATCAGACTCTGAGATCAGACTGCTCACAGAAAAAAGACTGCGCTCTCTCTCTCTCTCTCTCTCTCTCTCTGTATCTCTCTTTTTCTCTGCCTCTGTCTCTCTGTCCCTCTCTTTCTGCCAATAAAGTTTTATTTAAAGTCAAGTCTCTGTCTCTCTTCCCCCTTCCCTCTCTCTCTCTCTCTCTCTCTCTCTCTCTCTCTCTCTCTCTCTCTCTCTCTCTCACTTTTATAGTTTTTCTCTCTCTCCCCCATCTCTCTCTTATTGTTTCTCTCTCTCTCTCTCTCTCTCTCTCTCTCTCTCTCTCTCTCTCTCTCTCTCTCTCTCTTCCCTGTCTTTCTCTCTCACACTTATTGTTTCTCTCTGGCTTTTTTGCTCTCTATCTTTCTCTCTCTCTCTCTCTCTCTCTCACTTTTATAGTTTTTCTCTCTCTCCCCATCTCTCTCTCTTATTGTTTCTCTTTCTCTCTCTCTCTCTCTCTCTTCCCTGTCTTTCTCTCTCTCTCTTCCCTGTCTTTCTCTCTCACACTTATTGCTTCTCTCTGTGTCTTTTTTGCTCTCTATCTCTCTCTCTCTCTCTCTCTCTCTCTGTATCTCTCTTTTTCTCTGCCTCTGTCTCTCTGTCCCTCTCTTTCTGCCAATAAAGTTTTATTTAAAGTCAAGTCTCTGTCTCTCTTCCCCCTTCCCCGTCTCTCTCTCTCTCTCTCCCTCTCTCTCTCACTTTTATAGTTTTTTTCTCTCTCTCCCCCATCTCTCTCTCTTATTGTCTCTCTCTCTCTCTCTCTCTCTCTCTCTCTCCCCTGTCTTTCTCTCTCACACTGTTTCTCTCTGTGTCTTTTTTGCTCTCTCTCTCTCCCTCTCTCTCTCTCCCTCTCTCTCTCTCTCTCTCTCTCTCCAGATGAATGAACATCACTAGAGCTCCCCCAGCTGGATGTTGTTGGAACTGAACCTCCCCGAGAGCTCCAGCCTGTTCGACCTAATCAGTAATAATAATAATAATAATAATAATAATAATAATAATAAAGTAAAGAAATGTATTTTTTCAATCATATATTTTATTTTAGGTCAAATAATTTCTTATGGAAAGAAAAGAATAGAAAAAAACCCTAACAAATATCCATAAGCGTTTTTTTTCCTCCAGTTTATTAAGTATAAATGTACATCTCTAAATGCACGTTCTTATGCGTATTTTTACACTGTGTTTATTTTCTACATTATTTATTGGGAAACGCCCACAACGGCATCACAGACCGTCCTGTTTGTTTATGCTGCTTACACGAAACTCATGAGGTTTCACACAGGCGTCGTACTCACGCGCCGGATTAAAACAAACTGAAAAATACTTTTTAATTGTAAAAAAAAAAAGAGTAACTCTTTGTGTAAAAGCTAGACCAGCTAGCTTAATAACGAGCAGCTGTGACTGGACCGTTAGCTAAACATTTCACTCATCTTTATTAGCTGAACATTAATTAGCTAATAGTGCTGTGAAGTATGAGGTAAATTACAGCTAGCTGGTTAGCATCATTGTGGCAGATGGATATAAACAGCTGAAAGGGCTGATTAGATATACTTTTAAATGAAAGTATTAAAAAGAAGGTAATAACTAAGTTAAAGTTGTGTTGAGGATCTTTTGTTCAGCTAACATTCGCTGACAGTGAGTTAGCCAGCTGACGTCAGCCATGTTGAACCTGTGTGTGTGTGTGTGTGTGTGTGTGTGTGTGTGTGAGACATTCTGCCCCTATGTCTTTTTCCAGGCTCGAAAGACACTTGTTCGCACTCGAGCTCTGACTAACAGGAGCGTTTTTGTTCTTCTCGTCAGGAAGAAACCCGAGCTGATATGTTTTTTTTTCCCCCTCCTCACTTTGATTCGGCCGTCATCAGCGCAGATGCTCGGCCAAATTCTGTCCCGCTCTGAGCGTCCCCACGTGCTGCTGTCCGTTTCTCACGGCGCCGAAAGACACGGCAGGATAGAGGACGAGGTCAAGGTCACTTTATTGGTGTGTACGTCCCATATTACACCGGGGTCCGGGGTTAGCGTGCTGTAGCCGTGGTAACGTCGGTAACGTACTCTTGTGGTTCGTGTCTGTGGGGGAAAAAATGTTGACAAAATAAACGAATAAAGAGAAGAACATGGTAGAGAGAAAATAAATCTGCTCCTGAGGTGGATTGTTCTTTACTTTTTTCTTTTTTTTTTACTCAACATAATCTTATTCTTCAATAAATGTCCATTGACAATGTGATTTTTTTTAAACATAACAATCAGCATGAGGACTTCATTGATAACAGCATACAACAGCAACCAACAAACATAGCTGAATAAAATCTTCTGTGACTATTGAAAAGTACAAAAAAACATGTACCCATACTTAGTCTGAAAATAGAAAAAGGTATTGATGCCTCTCTACTTATTAGGGCACTTCAGCTAGCAATGTTAAGAATTAGCGAAACGGTTTTCAAATGCTAATGGTTTGATTTTCTCGTACTTCTTAAAGCAGTCCTAAAACAAATGCTAATTAAATTCGTATTTTATTCGTATCATGACTGGAGTTTACGTAACGCTAACACAGGCAATGGCTGTGTCCAAAATGCTAATTCTTTCTATTCCAGTAATAGCTTGTTTAAGCGTTTAAAAGAAAGCTAGCTAAAAGTCTGCTAGCCAGTCCGTTAATTGTTGACTAGCACATCTTGAGATTAGTGCTGTACGTAAATTACCACACTCTATGCTAGCTGTAGATAACTTGACCATCTTTTTGTGGGTTTTTTTTTACGAATGTCGTGCTGCTCACAGTGCATCGTGGGTAATCTAGACGCTACCTCAGTATGAAGAAAAGCTCAGAAATCGCTATCTCGTTTTTTTTCCTTCAAATGGTCATTAGCAAACTAGCATTTGGGACACGGCCGTTACTCTGAACGCTAAACCGGACAGACGCGCTCGAGTCTGTGAGGTGAAAGGAGACGAACGGGCCGCCGTTTTCGTCCCCCGCTCGAGTCGGATAACCTTAAAATAAGAACCGAGTCAGAGGTCAACGACGCCGTCGCTCTTATCTCGACTCGCTCACAGGAGAAAATCAGCTCCCACTCGGCGAACACTCGAGTCTGTCCATACCGGCCGAGTGCAACACGTTTTCCTCTCCCTCCACGTCCTCCACTCGCATTCCACACTCATCAGCCAACGAGATAAAACTTTTTTTAAAAATCTCAGCTTCAGTGTTGGGAATGAGGAGCGCTGTGCATTCTGGGATGTAGGAGCATGTGTAAATAAAATATATTTTTAAATGTTCTTATATTTTAAAAGATCGCTAGGATAGATATTGTTTTAACAATAAATAGGTGACGGTTGTCATGGTAACGTTCTATTTTGGTAATTATAACATAACATTAAACGTTTTGGGCTACTTTCCTAATTTGCATATTCACGTATATTCATATTAATGCAGAGAGATTTATTAGATTAGATGTCATTACTTTTTATTGTATTTATTTTAACATTTCTATTTTTACAACATTTCTTTTTAATTTTACGCTAACGTTTTTCTTTTTATGCTTTTTTTTCTTGCTAAAATGTTTTTTAATGCTAACATTAAGATCATTTTTTCTCGTACTATTTCTTTTCACTTTTATGCTAAGTGTATTTTTGCATTTTCTGCCAGCATTCTTATTTTTATGCCAACATTTTATTTATTTTTGCTAGAATTATTATGCTACATAAACGAGTTTTAATGCTAACCCTAGACACCGAGAGCCCAATGATTATATTGCGCTTTTGCGTCTGCCTGTACTTCCTGTGTGTACTTCCTGTGTGTGTACACTTGCTCTAAACTCTTGCTCTGGTTTATTGATGTGGAAAAACATGTGGCCATATTGAGTTATAATATCATACATCCTCTCCTACAACACAGTGGTCACACTCCTGTGCCTCCGCCTGATTGGACGCCATTTTGAGCGTGGAAAGCGTCGCTCGCCGAGTTTCCCGAGTGCGCCTCGGGTCGTGCCATTTGCATACGCCGAGGCTGCTGGGAAAAAAATAGAGGGAGGAAAGACAGAAAAAAAAAACCCAGGATTGTGTGGAAATTAAAGCGGAAGAAATGCAATTTAAAGACATGAAGTAAACAACGTGTTCTCGGCGCCGATACAATTTCTCAGGCCGTGTTCAATTTGGGAGCGTAGCCCGAGGGCAGGCGGCGGCTTTACACGCCGTTCTACACCGATGATTAGAATTGTAATTCAGCTGTAAAAATCAATCCCGATGACATTTGGCAAGAATGAGACGTGGCGGTTTATACACACACCGTTTCCCTACAGAGAGGAAAAGAGAGGAGTGTGGAAAAGACGAGTGGTTTACTGTGAGTGCACCGTGGGCGTGTCCCAAACCACACACCCTGTTCACCATAAAGGCCATACAAACACCCTCATGGGTCAACTGTGGATACGTCCCAAACCACATACTCTATTCACTATATAGACCACTTAAACACCATCATCGGTCCACTGTGGACATGTCCCAAACCACACACCCTGTTCACTATATAGGCCACATAAACACCATCATCTGTGGAAAACCTGGACGTGTCCCAAACTACACGTTTTATTCACTATTTAGGCCACTTAAACACCATCATCGGTCCACTGTGGACATGTCCCAAACCACACACCCTGTTCACTATATAGGCCACATAAACACCATCATCTGTGGAAAACCTGGACGTGTCCCAAACTACACGTTTTATTCACTATATAGGTCACTTAAACACCATCATCTGTCCATTGTGGGCGTGTCCCAAACCACACACCCTGCTCACTGTAAAGGCCACATAAACACTATCATCTGTCCACCATGGACACGTCCAAAACCACACTCTCTAGTCACTATATAGGCCACATAAACACCATCATCAGTCCACTGTGGACGCATCCCAAATCACATACCCTTTTCACTATATAGGCCACTGTGGATGTGCCCTAAACCCTAAACAGACCCTATTCACTATATAGGCCACATAAACACCATCATCTGTGGACAGCATGGACGTGTCCCAAACCACACATTTTATTCACCATATAGGCCACTTAAATGCCATCATCTGTCCACTGTGGACATGTCCCAAACCACACACCCTGTTTACTAAACTCAGCAAAAAAAAAAAAAGAAATATCCCCCTTTCAGGAGATTGTATTTTACTACAGATTGCAGGACTGCAGATGTGGCCACAGCAATAAACTGCAATGTCCGTAATGTAAGACGCCTGAGACTACAGGTGCTACAGGGAGACAGGAAGGACAGCTGATCGTCCTTGCAGTGGCTAACCACGTGTAACCACGTGACCCTCAGACGTGATCGAGAACTTGCAGATGCCTTGGTGGAAGAGTGGGGTGACATCTCACAGCATGAACTGACAGATCCGGTGCAGTCCATGAGGATGAGATGCACTGTAGTATTTAAAGCAGCTGGTGGCCACACACCGGATACTGACTGTTACTTTTGATGTTGAATGTTATATGAATAAATGTCTGTGAAACCTGATCAGTTTATGTCTCAGTTGTTGAATCTTTTTATGTTTATACAAATATTTACACGTTAAGAAATTTGCTGGAAATAAAAGCAGTTGAATGTGAGAGGAGTTTATATAGGCCACATGAACACCATCTGTCTACCGTGGACGCGTCCCAAATCGCACTCTCTAGTCACTGTATAGGCCACATGAACACCATCTGTCTACCGTGGACGCGTCCCAAATCGCGCTCTCTAGTCACTGTATAGGCCACCTGAACACCATCTGTCCACCGTGGACGCGTCCCAAATCGTGCTCTCTAGTCACTGTATAGGCCACATGAACACCATCGTCTGTCAACCGTGGGCGCGCCTCAAATCGCCCTCTCTAGCCACTGTATAGGCCACATGAACATCATCGTCTGTCCACCGTGGACGCGTCCCAAATCGCTCTCTCTAGTCACTGTATAGGCCAGATGAACACCATCGTCTGTCCACCGTGGATGCGCCCCAAATCGCGCTCTCTAGTCACTGTATAGGCCACATGAACACCATCGGCTGTCCACCGTGGACGCGCCCCAAATCGCGCTTTCTAGTCACTGTATAGGCCACATGAACATCATCGTCTGTCCACCGTGGACGCGTCCCAAATCGCGCTCTCTAGTCACTGTATAGGCCACATGAACACCATCGGCTGTCCACTGTGGATGCGTCCCAAATCGCGCTCTCTAGTCACTGTATAGGCCACATGAACACCATGTCTGTCCACCGTGGACGCGTCCCAAATCGCGCTCTCTACTCACTGTATAGGCCACATGAACACCATCTGTCTACCGTGGACGCGTCCCAAATCGCACTCTCTAGTCACTGTATAGGCCACATGAACACCATCTGTCCACCGTGGACCCGTCCCAAATCGTGCTCTCTAGTCACTGTATAGGCCACATGAACACCATCGTCTGTCAACCGTGGGCGCGCCTCAAATCGCCCTCTCTAGCCACTGTATAGGCCACATGAACATCATCGTCTGTCCACCGTGGACGCGTCCCAAATCGCTCTCTCTAGTCACTGTATAGGCCACATGAACACCATCGGCTGTCCACCGTGGACGCGCCCCAAATCGCGCTCTCTAGTCACTGTATAGGCCACATGAACACCATCGGCTGTCCACCGTGGACGCGTCCCAAATCGCACTCTCTAGTCACTGTATAGGCCACATGAACATCATCGTCTGTCCACCGTGGACGCGTCCCAAATCGCGCTCTCTAGTCACTGTATAGGCCACATGAACACCATCGGCTGTCCACCGTGGATGCGTCCCAAATCGCGCTCTCTAGTCACTGTATAGGCCACATGAACACCATGTCTGTCCACCGTGGACGCGTCCCAAATCGCGCTCTCTAGTCACTGTATAGGCCACATGAACACCATCTGTCCTACCGTGGATGCGTCCCAAATCGCGCTCTCTAGTCACTGTATAGGCCACACGAACACCATCGTCTGTCCACCGTGGACGCGTCCCAAATCGCACTCTCTAGTCACTGTATAGGCCACATGAACACCATCTGTCCACCGTGGACGCGTCCCAAATCGCACTCTCTAGTCACTGTATAGGCCACATGAACACCATGTCTGTCCACCGTGGACGCGTCCTAAATCGTGCTCTCTAGTCACTGTATAGGCCACATGAACACCATCTGTCCACCGTGGACGCGCCCCAAATCGCGCTCTCTAGTCACTGTATAGGCCACATGAACACCATGTCTGTCCACCGTGGACGCGTCCCAAATCGCGCTCTCTAGTCACTGTATAGGCCACATGAACACCATCGTCTGTCCACCGTGGACGCGCCCCAAATCGCGCTCTCTAGTCACTGTATAGGCCACATGAACACCATGTCTGTCCACCGTGGACGCGTCCCAAATCGCGCTCTCTAGTCACTGTATAGGCCACATGAACACCATCGTCTGTCCACCGTGGACGCGCCCCAAATCGCGCTCTCTAGTCACTGTATAGGCCACATGAACACCATCGGTTGTCCACCGTAGACGCGTCCCAAATCGCGCTCTCTAGTCACTGTATAGGCCACATGAACACCATCGGCTGTCCACCGTGGACGCGTCCCAAATCGCGCTCTCTAGTCACTGTATAGGCCACATGAACACCATCGTCTGTCCACCGTGGACGCGTCCCAAATCGCGCTCTCTAGTCACTGTATAGGCCACATGAACACCATCGTCTGTCCACCGTGGACGCGTCCCAAATCACGCTCTCTAGTCACTGTATAGGCCACATGAACACCATGTCTGTCCACCGTGGACACGTCCCAAATCGCACTCTCTAGTCACTGTATAGGCCACATGAACACCATCGGCTGTCCACCGTGGACGCGTCCCAAATCGCGCTCTCTAGTCACTGTATAGGCCACATGAACACCATCGTCTGTCCACCGTGGACGCGCCCCAAATCGCACTCTCTAGTCACTGTATAGGCCACATGAACACCATCGTCTGTCCACTGTGGATGCGTCCCAAATCGCGCTCTCTAGTCACTGTATAGGCCACATGAACACCATGTCTGTCCACCGTGGACGCGTCCCAAATCGCGCTCTCTAGTCACTGTATAGGCCACATGAACACCATCTGTCCTACCGTGGATGCGTCCCAAATCGCGCTCTCTAGTCACTGTATAGGCCACACGAACACCATCGTCTGTCCACCGTGGACGCGTCCCAAATCGCACTCTCTAGTCACTGTATAGGCCACATGAACACCATGTGCAGTTCACAGCATGAACTGACAGATCCGGTGCAGTCCATGAGGATGAGATGCACTGTAGTATTTAAAGCAGCTGGTGGCCACACACCGGATACTGACTGTTACTTTTGATGTTGAATGTTATATGAATAAATGTCTGTGAAACCTGATCAGTTTATGTCTCAGTTGTTGAATCTTTTTATGTTTATACAAATATTTACACGTTAAGAAATTTGCTGGAAATAAAAGCAGTTGAATGTGAGAGGAGTTTATATAGGCCACATGAACACCATCTGTCTACCGTGGACGCGTCCCAAATCGCACTCTCTAGTCACTGTATAGGCCACATGAACACCATCTGTCTACCGTGGACGCGTCCCAAATCGCGCTCTCTAGTCACTGTATAGGCCACCTGAACACCATCTGTCCACCGTGGACGCGTCCCAAATCGTGCTCTCTAGTCACTGTATAGGCCACATGAACACCATCGTCTGTCAACCGTGGGCGCGCCTCAAATCGCCCTCTCTAGCCACTGTATAGGCCACATGAACATCATCGTCTGTCCACCGTGGATGCGTCCCAAATCGCTCTCTCTAGTCACTGTATAGGCCACATGAACACCATCGTCTGTCCACCGTGGATGCGCCCCAAATCGCGCTCTCTAGTCACTGTATAGGCCACATGAACACCATCTGTCCACCGTGGACACGTCCCAAATCGCACTCTCTAGTCACTGTATAGGCCACATGAACACCATCGGCTGTCCACCGTGGACGCGTCCCAAATCGCGCTCTCTAGTCACTGTATAGGCCACATGAACACCATCGTCTGTCCACCGTGGACGCGCCCCAAATCGCACTCTCTAGTCACTGTATAGGCCACATGAACACCATCGTCTGTCCACCGTGGACGCGTCCCAAATCGCGCGCTCTAGTCACTGTATAGGCCACATGAACACCATCGTCTGTCCACCGTGGACGCGCCCCAAATCGCGCTCTCTAGTCACTGTATAGGCCACATGAACACCATCGGCTGTCCACCGTGGACGCGTCCCAAATCGCGCTCTCTAGTCACTGTATAGGCCACATGAACACCATCGGCTGTCCACCGTGGACGCGTCCCAAATCGCGCTCTCTAGTCACTGTATAGGCCACATGAACACCATCTGTCCACCGTGGACGCGCCCCAAATCGCGCTCTCTAGTCACTGTATAGGCCACATGAACACCATCGGCTGTCCACCGTGGACGCGTCCCAAATCGCGCTCTCTAGTCACTGTATAGGACACATGAACACCATCGTCTGTCCACCGTGGACGCGCCCCAAATCGCGCTCTCTAGTCACTGTATAGGCCACATGAACACCATGTCTGTCCACCGTGGACGCGTCCCAAATCGCGCTCTCTAGTCACTGTATAGGCCACATGAACACCATCGTCTGTCCACCGTGGACGCGCCCCAAATCGCGCTCTCTAGTCACTGTATAGGCCACATGAACACCATCGGCTGTCCACCGTGGACGCGTCCCAAATCGCGCTCTCTAGTCACTGTATAGGCCACATGAACACCATCGGCTGTCCACCGTGGACGCGTCCCAAATCGCGCTCTCTAGTCACTGTATAGGCCACATGAACACCATCGTCTGTCCACCGTGGACGCGTCCCAAATCGCGCTCTCTAGTCACTGTATAGGCCACATGAACACCATCGTCTGTCCACCGTGGACGCGTCCCAAATCGCGCTCTCTAGTCACTGTATAGGCCACATGAACATCATCGTCTGTCCACCGTGGACGCGTCCCAAATCGCGCTCTCTAGTCACTGTATAGGCCACATGAACACCATGTCTGTCCACCGTGGACGCGTCCCAAATCGCGCTCTCTAGTCACTGTATAGGCCACATGAACACCATCTGTCTACCGTGGACGCGTCCCAAATCGCGCTCTCTAGTCACTGTATAGGCCACATGAACACCATCGTCTGTCCACCGTGGACGCGTCCCAAATCGCGCTCTCTAGTCACTGTATAGGCCACATGAACATCATCGGCTGTCCACTGTGGATGCGTCCCAAATCGCGCTCTCTAGTCACTGTATAGGCCACATGAACACCATGTCTGTCCACCGTGGACGCGTCCCAAATCGCGCTCTCTAGTCACTGTATAGGCCACATGAACACCATCTGTCTACCGTGGACGCGTCCCAAATCGCACTCTCTAGTCACTGTATAGGCCACATGAACACCATCTGTCTACCGTGGACGCGTCCCAAATCGCGCTCTCTAGTCACTGTATAGGCCACCTGAACACCATCTGTCCACCGTGGACGCGCCCCAAATCGCGCTCTCTAGTCACTGTATAGGCCACATGAACACCATGTCTGTCCACCGTGGACGCGTCCCAAATCGCGCTCTCTAGTCACTGTATAGGCCACATGAACACCATCGTCTGTCCACCGTGGACGCGCCCCAAATCGCGCTCTCTAGTCACTGTATAGGCCACATGAACACCATCGGCTGTCCACCGTGGACGTGTCCCAAATCGCGCTCTCTAGTCACTGTATAGGCCACATGAACACCATCGGCTGTCCACCGTGGACGCGTCCCAAATCGCGCTCTCTAGTCACTGTATAGGCCACATGAACACCATCGTCTGTCCACCGTGGACGCGCCCCAAATCGCACTCTCTAGTCACTGTATAGGCCACATGAACACCATCGTCTGTCCACTGTGGATGCGTCCCAAATCGCGCTCTCTAGTCACTGTATAGGCCACATGAACACCATGTCTGTCCACCGTGGACGCGTCCCAAATCGCGCTCTCTAGTCACTGTATAGGCCACATGAACACCATCTGTCCTACCGTGGATGCGTCCCAAATCGCGCTCTCTAGTCACTGTATAGGCCACACGAACACCATCGTCTGTCCACCGTGGACGCGTCCCAAATCGCACTCTCTAGTCACTGTATAGGCCACATGAACACCATCTGTCCACCGTGGACGCGTCCCAAATCGCACTCTCTAGTCACTGTATAGGCCACATGAACACCATGTCTGTCCACCGTGGACGCGTCCTAAATCGTGCTCTCTAGTCACTGTATAGGCCACATGAACACCATCTGTCCACCGTGGACGCGCCCCAAATCGCGCTCTCTAGTCACTGTATAGGCCACATGAACACCATGTCTGTCCACCGTGGACGCGTCCCAAATCGCGCTCTCTAGTCACTGTATAGGCCACATGAACACCATCGTCTGTCCACCGTGGACGCGCCCCAAATCGCGCTCTCTAGTCACTGTATAGGCCACATGAACACCATGTCTGTCCACCGTGGACGCGTCCCAAATCGCGCTCTCTAGTCACTGTATAGGCCACATGAACACCATCGTCTGTCCACCGTGGACGCGCCCCAAATCGCGCTCTCTAGTCACTGTATAGGCCACATGAACACCATCGGCTGTCCACCGTGGACGCGTCCCAAATCGCGCTCTCTAGTTACTGTATAGGCCACATGAACACCATCGTCTGTCCACCGTGGACGCGCCCCAAATCGCGCTCTCTAGTCACTGTATAGGCCACATGAACACCATCGGCTGTCCACCGTGGACGCGTCCCAAATCGCGTTCTCTAGTCACTGTATAGGCCACATGAACACCATCGGCTGTCCACCGTGGACGCGTCCCAAATCGCGCTCTCTAGTCACTGTATAGGCCACATGAACACCATCGTCTGTCCACCGTGGACGCGCCCCAAATCGCACTCTCTAGTCACTGTATAGGCCACATGAACACCATCGTCTGTCCACTGTGGATGCGTCCCAAATCGCGCTCTCTAGTCACTGTATAGGCCACATGAACACCATGTCTGTCCACCGTGGACGCGTCCCAAATCGCGCTCTCTAGTCACTGTATAGGCCACATGAACACCATCTGTCCTACCGTGGATGCGTCCCAAATCGCGCTCTCTAGTCACTGTATAGGCCACACGAACACCATCGTCTGTCCACCGTGGACGCGTCCCAAATCGCACTCTCTAGTCACTGTATAGGCCACATGAACACCATCTGTCCACCGTGGACGCGTCCCAAATCGCACTCTCTAGTCACTGTATAGGCCACATGAACACCATGTCTGTCCACCGTGGACGCGTCCTAAATCGTGCTCTCTAGTCACTGTATAGGCCACATGAACACCATCTGTCCACCGTGGACGCGCCCCAAATCGCGCTCTCTAGTCACTGTATAGGCCACATGAACACCATGTCTGTCCACCGTGGACGCGTCCCAAATCGCGCTCTCTAGTCACTGTATAGGCCACATGAACACCATCGTCTGTCCACCGTGGACGCGCCCCAAATCGCGCTCTCTAGTCACTGTATAGGCCACATGAACACCATGTCTGTCCACCGTGGACGCGTCCCAAATCGCGCTCTCTAGTCACTGTATAGGCCACATGAACACCATCGTCTGTCCACCGTGGACGCGCCCCAAATCGCGCTCTCTAGTCACTGTATAGGCCACATGAACACCATCGGCTGTCCACCGTGGACGCGTCCCAAATCGCGCTCTCTAGTCACTGTATAGGCCACATGAACACCATGTCTGTCCACCGTGGACGCGTCCCAAATCGCGCTCTCTAGTCACTGTATAGGCCACATGAACACCATCGTCTGTCCACCGTGGACGCGCCCCAAATCGCGCTCTCTAGTCACTGTATAGGCCACATGAACACCATCGGCTGTCCACCGTGGACGCGTCCCAAATCGCGCTCTCTAGTCACTGTATAGGCCACATGAACACCATCGTCTGTCCACCGTGGACGCGCCCCAAATCGCACTCTCTAGTCACTGTATAGGCCACATGAACACCATCGTCTGTCCACTGTGGATGCGTCCCAAATCGCGCTCTCTAGTCACTGTATAGGCCACATGAACACCATGTCTGTCCACCGTGGACGCGTCCCAAATCGCGCTCTCTAGTCACTGTATAGGCCACATGAACACCATCTGTCCTACCGTGGATGCGTCCCAAATCGCGCTCTCTAGTCACTGTATAGGCCACACGAACACCATCGTCTGTCCACCGTGGACGCGTCCCAAATCGCACTCTCTAGTCACTGTATAGGCCACATGAACACCATCTGTCCACCGTGGACGCGTCCCAAATCGCGCTCTCTAGTCACTGTATAGGCCACATGAACACCATCGTCTGTCCACCGTGGACGCGTCCCAAATCGCGCTCTCTAGTCACTGTATAGGCCACATGAACACCATGTCTGTCCACCGTGGACGCGTCCTAAATCGTGCTCTCTAGTCACTGTATAGGCCACATGAACACCATCTGTCCACCGTGGACGCGCCCCAAATCGCACTCTCTAGTCACTGTATAGGCCACATGAACACCATGTCTGTCCACCGTGGACGCGTCCCAAATCGCGCTCTCTAGTCACTGTATAGGCCACATGAACACCATCGTCTGTCCACCGTGGACGCGCCCCAAATCGCGCTCTCTAGTCACTGTATAGGCCACATGAACACCATCGGCTGTCCACCGTGGACGCGTCCCAAATCGCGCTCTCTAGTCACTGTATAGGCCACATGAACACCATCGGCTGTCCACCGTGGACGCGTCCCAAATCGCGCTCTCTAGTCACTGTATAGGCCACATAAACACCATCGGCTGTCCACCGTGGACGCGTCCCAAATCGCGCTCTCTAGTCACTGTATAGGCCACATGAACACCATCGTCTGTCCACCGTGGACGCGTCCCAAATCGCGCTCTCTAGTCACTGTATAGGCCACATGAACACCATCGTCTGTCCACCGTGGACGCGTCCCAAATCGCGCTCTCTAGTCACTGTATAGGCCACATGAACACCATGTCTGTCCACCGTGGACGCATCCCAAATCGCACTCTCTAGTCACTGTATAGGCCACATGAACACCATGTCTGTCCACCGTGGACGCGTCCCAAATCGCGCTCTCTAGTCACTGTATAGGCCACATGAACACCATCGTCTGTCCACCGTGGACGCGTCCCAAATCGCGCTCTCTAGTCACTGTATAGGCCACATGAACACCATCGGCTGTCCACCGTGGACGCGTCCCAAATCGCGCTCTCTAGTCACTGTATAGGCCACATGAACACCATCGGCTGTCCACCGTGGACGCGTCCCAAATCGCGCTCTCTAGTCACAGTATAGGCCACATGAACACCATCGTCTGTCCACCGTGGACGCGTCCCAAATCGCGCTCTCGAGTCACTGTATAGGCCACATGAACACCATGTCTGTCCACCGTGGACACGTCCCAAATCGCGCTCTCTAGTCACTGTATAGGCCACATGAACACCATGTCTGTCCACTGTGGACGTGTCCCAAATCGCGCTCTCTAGTCACTGTATAGGCCACATGAACACCATCGTCTGTCCACCGTGGACGCGTCCCAAATCGCGCTCTCTAGTCACTGTATAGGCCACATGAACCCCATCGGCTGTCCACCGTGGACGCGTCCCAAATCGCGCTCTCTAGTCACTGTATAGGCCACATGAACACCATCGGCTGTCCACCGTGAATGCGTCCCAAATCGCGCTCTCTAGTCACTGTATAGGCCACATGAACACCATCGTCTGTCTACCGTGGACGCGTCCCAAATCGCACTCTCTAGTCACTGTATAGGCCACATGAACACCATGTCTGTCCACTGTGGACGTGTCCCAAATCGCGCTCTCTAGTCACTGTATAGGCCACATGAACACCATCGTCTGTCCACCGTGGACGCGTCCCAAATCGCGCTCTCTAGTCACTGTATAGGCCACATGAACACCATGTCTGTCCACCGTGGACACGTCCCAAATCGCACTCTCTAGTCACTGTATAGGCCACATGAACACCATCGTCTGTCCACCGTGGACGCGCCCCAAATCGCGCTCTCTAGTCACTGTATAGGCCACATGAACACCATCTGTCCTACCGTGGATGCGTCCCAAATCGCGCTCTCTAGTCACTGTATAGGCCACACGAACACCATCGTCTGTCCACCGTGGACGCGTCCCAAATCGCACTCTCTAGTCACTGTATAGGCCACATGAACACCATCTGTCCACCGTGGACGCGTCCCAAATCGCACTCTCTAGTCACTGTATAGGCCACATGAACACCATGTCTGTCCACCGTGGACGCGTCCTAAATCGTGCTCTCTAGTCACTGTATAGGCCACATGAACACCATCTGTCCACCGTGGACGCGCCCCAAATCGCGCTCTCTAGTCACTGTATAGGCCACATGAACACCATGTCTGTCCACCGTGGACGCGTCCCAAATCGCGCTCTCTAGTCACTGTATAGGCCACATGAACACCATCGTCTGTCCACCGTGGACGCGCCCCAAATCGCGCTCTCTAGTCACTGTATAGGCCACATGAACACCATGTCTGTCCACCGTGGACGCGTCCCAAATCGCGCTCTCTAGTCACTGTATAGGCCACATGAACACCATCGTCTGTCCACCGTGGACGCGCCCCAAATCGCGCTCTCTAGTCACTGTATAGGCCACATGAACACCATCGGCTGTCCACCGTGGACGCGTCCCAAATCGCGCTCTCTAGTCACTGTATAGGCCACATGAACACCATCGGCTGTCCACCGTGGACGCGTCCCAAATCGCGCTCTCTAGTCACTGTATAGGCCACATGAACACCATCGTCTGTCCACCGTGGACGCGCCCCAAATCGCGCTCTCTAGTCACTGTATAGGCCACATGAACACCATCGTCTGTCCACCGTGGACGCGTCCCAAATCGCGCTCTCTAGTCACTGTATAGGCCACATGAACACCATGTCTGTCCACCGTGGACGCGTCCCAAATCGCGCTCTCTAGTCACTGTATAGGCCACATGAACACCATCGTCTGTCCACCGTGGACGCGCCCCAAATCGCGCTCTCTAGTCACTGTATAGGCCACATGAACACCATCGGCTGTCCACCGTGGACGCGTCCCAAATCGCGCTCTCTAGTCACTGTATAGGCCACATGAACACCATCGGCTGTCCACCGTGGACGCGTCCCAAATCGCGCTCTCTAGTCACTGTATAGGCCACATGAACACCATCGTCTGTCCACCGTGGACGCGCCCCAAATCGCACTCTCTAGTCACTGTATAGGCCACATGAACACCATCGTCTGTCCACCGTGGATGCGTCCCAAATCGCGCTCTCTAGTCACTGTATAGGCCACATGAACACCATGTCTGTCCACCGTGGACGCGTCCCAAATCGCGCTCTCTAGTCACTGTATAGGCCACATGAACACCATCTGTCCTACCGTGGATGCGTCCCAAATCGCGCTCTCTAGTCACTGTATAGGCCACACGAACACCATCGTCTGTCCACCGTGGACGCGTCCCAAATCGCACTCTCTAGTCACTGTATAGGCCACATGAACACCATGTCTGTCCACCGTGGACGCGTCCTAAATCGTGCTCTCTAGTCACTGTATAGGCCACATGAACACCATCTGTCCACCGTGGACGCGCCCCAAATCGCACTCTCTAGTCACTGTATAGGCCACATGAACACCATGTCTGTCCACCGTGGACGCGTCCCAAATCGCGCTCTCTAGTCACTGTATAGGCCACATGAACACCATCGTCTGTCCACCGTGGACGCGCCCCAAATCGCGCTCTCTAGTCACTGTATAGGCCACATGAACACCATCGGCTGTCCACCGTGGACGCGTCCCAAATCGCGCTCTCTAGTCACTGTATAGGCCACATGAACACCATCGGCTGTCCACCGTGGACGCGTCCCAAATCGCGCTCTCTAGTCACTGTATAGGCCACATGAACACCATCGGCTGTCCACCGTGGACGCGTCCCAAATCGCGCTCTCTAGTCACTGTATAGGCCACATGAACACCATCGTCTGTCCACCGTGGACGCGTCCCAAATCGCGCTCTCTAGTCACTGTATAGGCCACATGAACACCATCGTCTGTCCACCGTGGACGCGTCCCAAATCGCGGTCTCTAGTCACTGTATAGGCCACATGAACACCATGTCTGTCCACCGTGGACGCGTCCCAAATCGCGCTCTCTAGTCACTGTATAGGCCACATGAACACCATGTCTGTCCACCGTGGACGCGTCCCAAATCGCGCTCTCTAGTCACTGTATAGGCCACATGAACACCATCGGCTGTCCACCGTGGACGCGTCCCAAATCGCGCTCTCTAGTCACAGTATAGGCCACATGAACACCATCGTCTGTCCACCGTGGACGCGTCCCAAATCGCGCTCTCTAGTCACTGTATAGGCCACATGAACACCATGTCTGTCCACCGTGGACACGTCCCAAATCGCACTCTCTAGTCACTGTATAGGCCACATGAACACCATGTCTGTCCACTGTGGACGTGTCCCAAATCGCGCTCTCTAGTCACTGTATAGGCCACATGAACACCATCGTCTGTCCACCGTGGACGCGTCCCAAATCGCGCTCTCTACTCACTGTATAGGCCACATGAACACCATCGGCTGTCCACCGTGGACGCGTCCCAAATCGCGCTCTCTAGTCACTGTATAGGCCACATGAACACCATCGGCTGTCCACCGTGGATGCGTCCCAAATCGCGCTCTCTAGTCACTGTATAGGCCACATGAACACCATCGTCTGTCCACCGTGGACGCGTCCCAAATCGCACTCTCTAGTCACTGTATAGGCCACATGAACACCATGTCTGTCCACCGTGGACACGTCCCAAATCGCACTCTCTAGTCACTGTATAGGCCACATGAACACCATGTCTGTCCACTGTGGACGTGTCCCAAATCGCGCTCTCTAGTCACTGTATAGGCCACATGAACACCATCGTCTGTCCACCGTGGACGCGTCCCAAATCGCGCTCTCTAGTCACTGTATAGGCCACATGAACACCATCGTCTGTCCACCGTGGACGCGTCCCAAATCGCGCTCTCTAGTCACTGTATAGGCCACATGAACACCATAGTCTGTCCGCCGTGGACGCGTCCCAAATCGCGCTCTCTAGTCACTGTATAGGCCACATGAACATCATCGTCTGTCCACCGTGGACGCCTCTAGTCACTATTCAATTCAAAGTACTTTATTGACATGATTGTTTACATACAATATTGCCAAAGCATCAATATAGACAAGAAAGGAGAATGAAAAAAACAATAATAATAATAGAATAAAATAAAATAAAAATGATAATAGGACTAATAATAAAAATAGAATCTAAATTATATAGTAATAATTAGTAATAATTACAAAAAAGTAATTATATAGGCCACCAAAAAACACCATCATCTGTCCACCGTGGATGTGTCCCAAATCACACTCTCTAGTCACTATATAGGCCACATGAACACCATGGTTGGTCCACTGTGGACACGTCCCAAATCACACACCCTGTTCAATATATACGCCACTTAAGCACCATCGTTGGTCCACTGTGGACACGTCCCAAATCACACTCTCTAGTCAGTATATAGGCCACATAAACACCATCAGCTGTCCACTGTTGGCATATGCCAAATCACATGTTTTATGCACTATATAGGCCACCTCAATATTCTAAGTCTACTGTGGACATGTCCCAAACCACAAGCCCTATTCACTATATGGGCCACATGATAATGGTCTTTATGTGACCTGTGTAGTGAATAGGGCCTATGGTTTGGGACACGTGCAGAATGGGTGTTTATGTGCTCTATATAGTAACACTTATGATGTGTCGTTCTGAGTGATTCGGCTCTTTGATCTGGCTCTTTTTAGCTGAACACCGAGAGTCGACTCATACACATTTTGTTAGATTTAGGTCATATCGTTACTCTTGCAGTTGATTTAATGTTCAAAATGATTCAATGGAAACGTTTTTTTTAAACATCTGAGCTGTTTCTTGGCGTGAACATATTGATGTTCTGTGACCTTTTCACCTTGGTCACGGTGTCGGAATCGGAGTCGCGGGGATTGAACCATTTCTCTGTCCCCTTCGGCAATGTTTATGTTTAGATATAACGCTGAATCATGTGACTCACCTTCTTATATCGTTATCTATTATGAAATTCGTTCTTATTGGTAAAATAAATAAATAAATAGATAAATAAATAAATCGATAAAATGTGTCCACGTTAGTCTAAAATCGCGACGATACGTTTGCGTGCCGAAAGAGTCGGCTCTTATTGGTGAGCCGAATCAAATGATCTGACTTATTATTAAATGCCAGTTCGGCTGTTGGCCACTAGAGGGAAGCAAATCTACATTATTTCCCCCCGTCTAATAATGACGTGTAAATGCGTTTATTCACCACCAGAGGGCAGCACAGGCATTTACACTCATTCACAACCTCAGTGAACAGGATGTGTATATTTGACAGCGTAAATCAGGGTTTATTTAATGTGTAAATATATATATATATATATATATATATATATATATATATATATATATATATATATATATATAGAGAGAGAGAGAGAGAGAGAGAGAGAGAGAGAGAGAGATTAATCTCGCAATTATTAAATTTAATATAAATAAATGAATAGTGTAAACACGATATGAGATGAATTATACCTTAAAAACCTCTCTCCGAGCTGAAACATAAATACTGCACTGTTTAACACACCTTTAAAAACTTTATTTGCATTTGAATTCGCTAAGAGTTTGCTTTGCCATTCTGGTTCTTGTGAAAATAAAAGTTTTGTGCATGAATTGTACAGGTTATGTTCCATATCCATACCCGTGGATTCATGTTTCATTTAAACACAGAAAATGGAACGTTATTTTCATTACAGTTGTATCACACTGTCTGAAATTCATGTTGTTGTTTTTTTAAAACAAAAAATTTAGAAGCACCGACTTTAATTTCAGGGGCACTTTAAGATGGTGACGCGGCTAAAAAAAAAGTAAGGGCAGACAACAGCGTGACGAAATGGCTTCGATTTGAGACGCACCCACAGCGCATGCGCAGTTGAGTTCCTTTCCTACCCCCAGGCCAGAGCCTGTGCGCGTCTGTTTGTCTGATAATCCAGCGGGATTTTAGCGACTGTTGCGCACACGAAACACATGATCCGATTAATATCAGACTCTCTGTCACCTGCACGGACTCTCAGATAAACACCAGGTGCGGGAAAGACGCTCGTTTCAACCCGAGTGTAATTTGGGCTGTTTTGTTTTTGGGGAGGTGAAGAGGATGAGGCTACCGGACTGCAGAAAGCGACCCGGGATGGATGGAGAGGATGGAGAGAAGGAGCTGGCTCTCCCTTTTAAAAACCCATTTGTACACGAATTGAGGTTTACACCGCTTCAAAAACTCAAGGTGAGCTCTTCAAGCTGTTCGTTGGGCTGTTTTGGCTATGCATTTTCATGCAAAAGATGCGCCAAGATGCTACATCACACCCATATTAGCCTGCTGTAGGACCTTATGCACGTGCACGCAGCAACATCTCTCTCTAGCTGTAGGTTTTCAAATAATAATATTAATAATACATACATTATAAATGCATATATATGTATATTTTTTTAAACATAGTTTTGTTTGCTTCATTTGCGTTTCTGTACATGTTTAACTCCATGTGCATTGGCCTTGGCTTGTAATTTGCAGTTTTCCTTCATATTACTATGTACAAAAAAATTAAGGATTTTAGATTAAACAAATTGTTACAAGTAAAAGATAAAATCCTATCTAACTTGCATTTTAAGTTTAAATGCTTACCCGAGTTCAACAGTTGTTAAAAATGTGTTGTAATAACTTAATACGCTAAAAATGCACCACGTTGCAGTTACATAAATTCAATATATTGCTTAAAGTGAATATAAAACGCAATTATCACATCACATAACAATGAAATAATTTAATTTAGTTTTAAACGCAACAGGTTTTTATGTTTATTGCATTTCAGCGCTTTAGACCCGATGCTAACATCCACATTCTAGCTAATCTTAAGCTAAATTAACTTAGCTAGTGCTCGCGAGTTCTTTTCTTTTAACCTCATTTTAATACATATCCGGGTTTTTTAGGCGTTTATAATTACTTTAGTGTCGTTTTAGAAAGCTTTATTATACTTTCAGTATATATTTTGTGTGTGTGTATATATATATATATATATATTTTTTTTTTTTTTCCCTCCCCAGCTTTTTATTTATCGTTAGAGGTTTGACTCGGGGCCTTTCTCACCGCCTCGACTAGCTTACTGCTTTGCTAGCTAACGTTTGACTCTCTGTAAGCTCTTTAAGAGGATTTAACAGCTAAATAAATTCTGACTTCCTGCCAAAACAGGAACGTAAAAAAACAGGAAATGGAATTTTAGTTGGTTTGTTGTTCTGCTTTTAGGGCTTTTGTGTTATTTGAGAAAGAGGGGATGGTGTTAGCCAAATAACTAGCATCTCTGTGGATGTTGGACTTCAAACAACTAGTATAAAGAACGGATGGATAGAGAACTGGGTGGGTGGATAGATTGGAGGATGGAGAAATGGATGGATAGATGGCTTTGAAGATGAAAAGATGGATGACTGAGGATTGAGAGATTGGTGTATAGCTAGATTTGAGGATGGAGAGATGGATGGAAAGCTTTGAGGTGGACGGATAGATTTGAGGATGGAGAGATGGGTGGATGGATAGATTTGAGGATGGAGATATGGGTGGATGGGTAGATGGATAGATTGATAGATAGATAGAGTTGAGCATGGAATGATGGGTGGATAGATAGATTTCAGATTGGAGAGGTGGATAGATGGCTTTGAGGATGGAGAGATTGGTCGTAGCTAGATTTGAGGATGGAGATATGGGTGGATGGATAGATTTGAGGGTGGAGAGATGGATGGATGGATAGATTTGAGGGTGGAGAGATGGGTAGATGGATAGATTGATGGATAGATAGATCGATTTGAGCATGGAATGATGGGTGGATGGATAGATTTCAGATTGGAGAGGTGGCTTTGAGTATGGAGAGATTGGTCGTAGCTAGATTTGATGATGGAGAGATGGGTGGATGGATAGATAGATAGATAGATTTGAGCATGGAATAATGGGTGGGGATATGTTTGAGGGTGGAAAGATTGGTGGATGGATAGCTTTGAGGATGGAGAGATGGGTGGATGGATAGCTTTGAGGATGGAGATTGGTGGATGGATTTAGCTTTGAGGATGGTTCGTGTGACAGATTTAATCTTTCCTTCACTTTTTTCAGCATTTTATTCTCTCCATCCTTAATGCCACATACAGCGGTGTTGCGTGCGCTGACGCATCGACCACAAAATTACGCAAGGCAGCTTTTCATTCACGTCTCACACATTACAGCAAACACAAAAGATCTGGGGCAGAGACAAAGCGAAGGATCAGCTTTCTAGGAACCTTTAATATTTCCCTCACAGGAGAGAAAGACGAGCTATTCATTCATTCATTCAAAAAAAAAAAAGACGGAAGATTTCTAAAGCTTCAGGAGCATGTAAATAAGTGTATAAACACGAAATGCGCAGTGAAGAAGCGCGAACTGCAAACACTCGAGTCGGATGAATGGGGAGGAGCGATATGAGAGAATTATCATGTCTCGATACGATACATGGTGTATCGACATGTATGTGTATGTATGTACACACACACGCGCTCTATATATATATATATATATATATATATATATATATATATATATATATATATATATATATATATATATATATATATATATATATATATAAAATGTATGTGTGTGTGTATGTATATATGTGTGTGTGTGATTGGTAAGCAACTAAATAAATGAAATAAGAAAAGAGATAGTTTTGAGGATGGAGAGACTGGTGGGTGGATAGATTTGTGGATGGAGAGACTGGTGGGTGGATAGATTTGCGGATGGAGAGACTGGTGGGTGGATAGATTTGCGGATGGAGAGACTGGTGGGTGGATAGATTTGCGGATGGAGAGACTGGTGGGTGGATAGATTTGCGGATGGAGAGACTGGTGGGTGGATAGATTTGAATACGGAGAGACTGGTGGGTGGATAGATTTGAATACGGAGAGATTGGTGGGTGGATAGATTTGAGGATGGAGAGACTGGTGGGTGGATAGATTTGAGGATGGAGAGACTGGTGGGTGGATAGATTTGAGGATGGAGAGACTGGTGGGTGGATAGATTTGAGGATGGAGAGACTGGTGGGTGGATAGATTTGAATACGGAGAGATTGGTGGATGGATAGATTTGAGGATGGAGAGACTGGTGGGTGGATAGATTTGAGGATGGAGAGATTGGGGATGGATAGATTTGAGGATGGAGAGACGGGCAGATGGAGAGACTGGTGGGTGGATAGATTTGAGGATGGAGAGATTGGGGATGGATAGATTTGAGGATGGAGAGATAGGTGGATGGAGAGATTGGTGGGTGGATAGATTTGAGGATGGAGAGATTGGGGATGGAGAGACGGGTGGGTGGATAGATTTGAGGATGGAGAGACTGGTGGGTGGATAGATTTGAGGATGGAGAGATTGCGGATGGATAGATTTGAGGATGGAGAGACTGGTGGGTGGATAGATTTGAGGATGGAGAGATTGGGGATGGATAGATTTGAGGATGGAGAGATTGGTGGGTGGATAGATTTGAGGATGGAGAGACTGGTGGATGGATAGATTTGAGGATGGAGAGATTGGGGATGGATAGATTTGAGGATGGAGAGATTGGTGGGTGGATAGATTTGAGGATGAAGAGACTGGTGGATGGATAGATTTGAGGATGGAGAGACTGAGGGGTGGTTAGATTTGAGGATGGAGAGACTGGTGGATGGATAGATTTGAGGATGGAGAGATTGAGGGGTGGATAGATCTGAGGATGGAGAGATGGGTGGATGGAGAGATGGGTGGATGGAGAGATGGGTGGATGGAGAGATGGGTGGATGGAGAGATGGGTGGATGGAGAGATGGGTGGATGGAGAGATGGGTGGGTGGATAGATTGGTGGGTGGATAGATTTGAGGATGGAGAGATTTGAGGATGGAGAGACTGCTGGGTGGATAGATTTGAGGATGGAGAGACTGCTGGGTGGATAGATTTGAGGATGGAGAGACGGGCGGGTGGATAGATTTGAGGATGGAGAGACGGGCGGGTGGATAGATTTGAATACGGAGAGACTGGTGGGTGGATAGATTTGAATACGGAGAGACTGGTGGGTGGATAGATTTGAATACGGAGAGATTGGTGGGTGGATAGATTTGAGGATGGAGAGACTGGTGGGTGGATAGATTTGAGGATGGAGAGACTGGTGGGTGGATAGATTTGAGGATGGAGAGACTGGTGGGTGGATAGATTTGAGGATGAAGAGACTGGTGGATGGATAGATTTGAGGATGGAGAGACTGAGGGGTGGATAGATTTGAGGATGGAGAGACTGGTGGATGGATAGATTTGAGGATGGAGAGATTGAGGGGTGGATAGATTTGAGGATGGAGAGACTGGTGGGTGGATAGATTTGAGGATGGAGAGATTGGTGGATGGATAGATTTGAGGATGGAGAGACTGGTGGGTGGATAGATTTGAGGATGGAGAGACGGGCGGATCGAGAGACTGGTGGGTGGATAGATTTGAGGATGGAGAGATTGGGGATGGATAGATTTGAGGATGGAGAGATTGGTGGGTGGATAGATTTGAGGATGGAGAGATTGGGGATGGAGAGATGGGTGGGTGGATAGATTTGAGGATGGAGAGATGGGTGGATGGAGAGATTGGTGGGTGGATAGATTTGAGGATGGATAGATTTGAGGATGGAGAGACTGCTGGGTGGATAGATTTGAGGATGGAGAGACTGCTGGGTAGATTTGAGGATGGAGAGACTGGTGGGTGGATAGATTTGAGGATGGAGAGACGGGCGGGTGGATAGATTTGAGGATGGAGAGACGGGCGGGTGGATAGATTTGAGGATGGAGAGACGGGCGGATGGAGAGACGGGTGGGTGGATAGATTTGAGGATGGAGAGATGGGTAGATGGAGAGATTGGTGGGTGGATAGATTTGAGGATGGAGAGATTGGGGATGGAGAGATGGGTGGGTGGATAGATTTGAGGATGGAGAGACTGGTGGGTGGATAGATTTGAGGATGGAGAGATTGCGAATGGATTGATTTGAGGATGGAGAGACTGGTGGGTGGATAGATTTGAGGATGGAGAGATTGCGAATGGATAGATTTGAGGATGGAGAGACTGGTGGGTGGATAGATTTGAGAATGGAGAGATTGGGGATGGATAGATTTGAGGATGGAGAGATTGGTGGGTGGATAGATTTGAGGATGGAGAGATTGGTGGGTGGATAGATTTGAGGATGAAGAGCCTGGTGGATGGATAGATTTGAGGCTGGAGAGACTGAGGGGTGGATAGATTTGAGGATGGAGAGACTGGTGGATGGATAGATTTGAGGATGGAGAGATTGAGGGGTGGATAGATTTGAGGATGGAGAGATTGGTGGATGGATAGATTTGAGGATGGAGAGACTGGTGGGTGGATAGATTTGAGGATGGAGAGACTGTTGGGTGGATAGATTTGGGGATGGAGAGATTGGGGATGGATAGATTTGAGGATGGAGAGATTGGTGGGTGGATAGATTTGAGGATGGAGAGATTGGTGGGTGGATAGATTTGAGGATGGAGAGATTGGTGGGTGGATAGATTTGAGGATGAAGAGACTGGTGGATGGATAGATTTGAGGATGGAGAGACTGAGGGGTGGATAGATTTGAGGATGGAGAGATGGGCAGATGGATTTAGCTTTGAGGACCGTTTGTGTGACAGATTTCCTCTTCCCTTCACTTTTTTCCAGCGTCTTATTGTTGCCATCCTTCGTGCCACATAAATCCGTGTTGCGTGCGAGGAAGTTATTTGTAAACATGGTACTGTGATGATGCAGTGCGTTAAATACCGGTTTGTTCCTGAAACCTGGCTCTGTCCACTCTGAAGCCGGGATTAGCTCTTAACAGGCGGTTATCAGTAAGCTAGCGGCGTTATCTCCGAGGTAAACATTGACTCAAGATAACGGCTTGACTTTAATGGTGCTTTAGTGATAAGCGTCTTAAATAGATCCGTGGCTGCGTGTAACAGAGACGAGCGTTTAGATCGGATCTCTATCTAAACGCTAAAACTTCATTTTCATTTCCAGTGTTCATTTTCTCTTAATTGATTTTTATTAAATGCTAAAAATGTTTGTGGAAATCTGTAACCACACTGGTGTGTTCTCTTAACTCTGCTTTTCTTTTTTTGTACTTTCCTTTTTTCTTATGTTCTCTTCTTTTTTTTTTTTTTAAATAAAAAAAAAAAAACCTCACTGTATTTTATCGCCTTATCCTTGTTTTTTTATCTTTTGTTTGACGCTTTAAGACCTTCGACATTCGCTTATTCACGTTTCAGCAGTAAGCATGCCGAAGACCCGCCTACTTTCTCAGCGAAGTGCTGTGTGGTAGGCGCATGACCAACCACAGAGTTTTTGCCGCAGGCTTAAAGCTTAGATCCTGAAGCTTGTGGCCAGAAAAGTGTACAAAAGATATCGGATGTTCTGTGGCCTGGGGGCGGAGCCTCGGTGTCAGGAGCCGACCAGTACAGAGACTTGAAAGTGAAAGCGAAAGTGAAAATGAAGAGAAACGTGAAAAAACTAATTTTGTGCAAAGACCTTCTGTAGGTTTGTACTTTGTCTGGTCGGCTCTTTCTCTCCCTGTCTCTCTCTCTTTCTCGTTCGCTCGCTCACTCACTTTTTACAGGAGGCAATGAAAACACACAGACACACACACACAAGTAAACTCGGGCTAACAGCTCGACCACGCCCCTGCCACCACAATCAATCGCGTATAGCCTGCTATGTATAGTCCAAAACGTTACAGTGCAAAATAAACACCGGAATGAGATGACCGGATTTTTTCCCCCCAGTTTGTCCGGTAAACTTTATCACTCCCGGGACACGTCGGAGAAATGCGTAAAGTTTACAGAAAAAATAACAAAAAACCTCAAAAGTTAAACTTCTTTATAAATGTTTGTACACGTGAGAACGTGAGTAGCCTTTTCACCAATTATCGTTATACACTGATTTTGTGCGACTGTAAATTTGAGCAATTTCAGACGACTTAATTAGCCTACACACATTTATTACATGTCTAACTGATTCTAAATAATGGTGTGATGTAATAGTTTGTGTGTGTGTGTGTGTGTGTGTATACAGCTGGGCGTGATGACGCTGACCCTGTTCCCCGTGCGCCTCTTCTTCGCTGCGTTCATGATGCTGTTGGCGTGGCCTTTCGCCTTCGTCGCCACCGTAGGACGCAGTGAGAGCAGTGTAGAGCATCAGCGCTTCTGGAGGAGGTGAACACACACACACACACGTATACACATTTTTTACATGTACGCATTGATTACTCATCACCATACCCGTATGATGACCTCATAAATTAAACACCCATGATAATGACATCATACTCCTCAAATGTCAGCATCATGCCCCTCCCCTTTTTTTCTGTTCTTTAATTACTTTTTACTTTTCTTTTTTTTTTTTTATTTCCATCTTTTATTGCTTTTTGGCTTCTTTTTCATTTTTTCTGTTTTTCTTCCATTATTATTCTGTGCATATCTGTTGCTGTGGTCATGCAACTTTAAAAAAAAAATTTTTATTTAAACACCTGGAGGGAACGTGAACCCCTGGGGGAGTAGGCGAGGGAAGTGAACGAGCGTGAACATCCAGAGCGATTTGCATAAGTGAAGTTTAGAGTGAAGCTGGACTTTATAACACACTTTCTCACTTCCTCTATTTGTATCGAGTGGTTTAGAAGTGCGAGGGGTTCATTGTTAAAGATATAAATCTGCTGAACTTGCAGTGAAATTGCATTTAGCGCACACACACATGCACGCACACACAGCATGTTCGTTAGCGTTCGAGTATCTTCTCCATCCATGTTGTCTAGGCTACAGGCAGGTCACATGACGCACACACTTCTTTTTGTCTTCCTCAGGGTGGTGGACGTCGTCCTGCGCCTCCTCATGCGGGCCATGTGGTTCGCAGGCGGCTTCCACTGGATCAGGGTCAAAGGTCGCCGCGCGCTGCCCGCCCAGGCGCCCATCCTCACCCTCGCCCCACACTCGTCCTACTTCGACGCCATGCCTGTTACCATGACGATGGCCTCCATAGTCATGAAGGCGGAGAGCAAGGACATACCGCTGTGGGGGAGTGAGTACACACACACACACACACACGTTACACACACATGTTGTAGTAAGAAGTTCTTGAGATGAGACTCTGCACTTCTGTGTAACCTGATATGAGCTCACTTTGTGATGTCACTAAACGCGTGAACCAATCACATCTGATATGCAAATTAGAGAACGACAGAGTGTCGGAGGGAAAGTTTTAGCCGCAGAATCTGCAAACTTGGCTAATGTTACCGATGAAGAGGTGGTTGTCATGGTTACGATATATATATTTAAATTTCGACAGGTTCGGGTGTTATAAATAAATCAGTGAGAAAATTTCTAATTTGCATATTCATGTATGTTCGTATCCTGTTGTTGCATTTATAATGAGGGTGATGGTGTAGAGATTGTTGCTCTGCTGTTTTTAGTCGGTTTTCGAGTCTCAATAGTTCCATTTTAAGGTGTGTGTTAGACACGTGTTAGATTTTAAGGTGTGAGAGATATATACATATATATATATATATATATATATATATATATATATATATATATATATATATATATATATATATATGTGTGTGTGTGTGTGTGTGTATGGTGGTGTTTTTTTGTTTGTTTGTTTGCTTTGCTTTGCTTACTCCTTTTTGTCGTCTTCTTCAGCCCTGATTAAGTACATCCGGCCCGTGTTCGTGTCGAGGTCGGATCAGGACTCGCGCCGGAAAACCGTAGAGGAGATCAAACGCAGAGCTCACTCCGGAGGGGTGTGGCCTCAGGTAGAGTGACGGGTCTTTCCCCCGCCCACTTAAAAGCTACTGACGCATAACTTAAAGCGTTAAACGTTCTTTCGGCTTTGTTAAATGATGCATGTGATGGAATGGGAATTCAGTAAAAAAAAAAAAAAAATTAATCTTTTCGATTTTCTTACGGTCTTTCACAGATAATGATCTTTCCTGAGGGGACGTGCACCAACAGGTCCTGTCTGATCACATTTAAGCCAGGTGTGTGTGTGTGTGAGTGTGTGCGCGTGCGTGCTCACACACGAATGTTTGCACTTCAGCTCATGTACGACATGTGCACACTTCCTTCCTCCTGTAACTGTAGGCTCACGATTGACTTTATACTGATACTGAGTGTTCGGCTAAAATATGGTCATGTGGTGACAAAAAGGAAATAAAAACTACAGAAAGTCTCGAAACGCCTCCGCCACCGAGAAGTCTAGTCCGTTATAGACTAATCTGTATGCCAGAAATACCCTTAAAATCCACTTCAGACATAAAGGACGCTATTGAGGACCTTGACCTTGCTGTGACCTTGACCCTGTTCCAAAATCCAATCGGTTCATCTGCTGGTTACGATCACATTTCCGTATTTAATCCCACAAACATTCAACCACTCGTTCTTGAGATATCGTGCTAACCAGAACCTCGGAGGCTTATATCTAGGCTCGTTATGAGTTGGATGTGTTGTCCACACGTTGTCGTGTTGCTTTAAAGAATGGAATAAAGACAATACAGTGTTTACGGAAAAAAAAAAATCTTACCTTTGCGTTGATGAGCGATCAAAACAAATAGCTATCTAGCTAGCGAATAGTTGTTTAACATCAGGTAATAAATGTCACTGTCTGGCTAGCTTTGCACCAAGAAACTGCCATTGGAATAAACAAATTAGTAGGTAAATATCTAGCTAGCTTGATATAAATAGTTAGCTAGCTATCATGACTATGTAAATTAAATGGTTAAGTATAGTATTAAGAAAGGCTAAACGGCTCGCTAACTCGCACTGAAAACTATGGCAACACTAAAGGGATAATACTGTTACAGAGGCAGGACAAACGTGTAAAAATCGATATTTTTCTGTGTCGTATAAACAGTGATGTAATCGTTGTTATAATTATTATTTTTTTGTTTGTTTTCTTTTCTTCCGCAGGTGCTTTTATTCCAGCAGTGCCCGTACAGCCGGTTGTTATTCGCTACCCCAATCAGCTGGTAAAAAATAAATAAATAAAAAAATTTTAAAGCTATTGCTTCTGCTGAGAACTTTGTGACTTATGTGAATTTTAGGGGTCCAAGCACCAAAATGGAGAAATTGTTTAATTTTTTTTAAAAACTGTATACATGAATACTATTTGCTCAGTTGGTATTTCAATTTTAGTAATTTTAGTGTTTTAATTTTAAATTCTGTATATTGTACATACATCCTATTATTCTCAACTGTATACTGTACATACTGTGTATATCACGTACTCGGTTAGTACACACTCTTGTTACGTTGATGACGTTGTGGATGTTTCTCTCTTCAGGACTCGATCACTTGGACGTGGCAAGGTCCCGGAGCGTGAGTACTGACTTTGGTTTAATATGTATATAAGCTGTTTAAAAAATAATAATAATCACCGTGAACTCTACAGTGTGATGTTTTATTGTTGTACGCTAAGTTCCATTATGTAGATTTGTGTCAAATTTTGTTCTCGCACTGCAAAAATCGTATTTTTTCATTTAAAATAAAAAAGATATTTCTGTGTCTACTTAACACCGATGCGGTGGGCGTGGCTATGTTTGAGATGTAGCTGAGATCTGCGTGTTCTGCTACGATTATTTATTTATTTATTCATATCTCAGGTTTAAGATCCTGTGGCTCACCCTGTGCCAACTCCATAATGAGTTTGAGATTGAGGTGAGGATACACACACACACACACACACTTTCTGATACTGTATAGTGTATGTGTGTTGAGCGTGTGAACGCTGATCATGCTGTGGTGGTGGTGTTTCAGTTCCTCCCGATCTACACCCCCAGCGAGGAGGAGACGAGGAACCCACAGCTGTTTGCTCAGAATGTGCGCCGCATCATGGCCAAGTAAGACCTTGTGTGTGTGTGTGTGTGTGTGTGTGTGTGTGTGTGTGTGTGTGTGTGTGTGTGTGTGTGTGTGTGTGTTTGAGCAAGAGAGACATAAACAGTTCCTCTAGACATAGTCACATGTGCAGGGCACACATGGTTTTGTTTGTGTGTGTGTGTGTGTGTGTGTGTGTGTGTGTGTGTGTGTGTACACACTCCGGGTCTTGTAAGTATTTTTAGATTCGTTATTTATTTATTTATTTTTTATTCGTTTTAGCCCGTTCTCAGTGTGAGAGGTTGTGTGTTTTGTGTACTCTAAGAGGAAGTGTGCCTGACTGTGTGTATGTGTCTGAGTAACGCTTGAGAGACACAATCTGGCAACCCATGTAGGAATGCAGCGCAGTGGAGTGTGTAACCTTCAGAAAGATCTGTAGGAAAAGTTTTGTTCTTTCGCGGCTACGTTTTTAACAATTCTCAATATAGAAATTTTTGTTAGTGGTAGAATCTTTTAGAATCATTTTCACTGTTACTGTGGCTTTATATATAAGACATAACTAGCTAAATTGTTAGCTTCAGTGATTAACTAGCTAGCTTGTCCTAGTTGCCTAGCAACAGCGTCCTCGCAACCTGAATGGCTGATGTTTTTAATGTCAGAACACGTGAAAGTTAGCAGGCGGCGCTAACTGTAATTACAGCGTGGAGTCTTATTTTAGTAATTTACCAACACACCTGAGGTAAACATAGAAGATCCGGATGGTTCCGTGTTGTTTATGGCGTTACTGTGCCTTCATATTATCTGTAGATCTAAGTGGAAGCTAGCTACGTTATAATTTTAAGTTGTATTTAATATTTTCTTAGTGATTAACCATGACCTCTGAGGTAAATGTTGAACTTATGGATGGTTCTGTGTCTTTTTTATATATATGTATATATATATATATATATGTGTATGTATATGTATATACACATTTATTTATTTATTTTACTACTTGTATAGTATGTTGTGTGTGTGTGTGTGTGTGTGTGTGTGTAGGGCACTGCAGGTCCCCGTGACTGATTACTCATTTGAGGATTGTCAGTTGGCCATGGCGGAGGGACAGCTCAGACTGCCGGTGGACACAAGTTTGCTCGAGTTCGCCCGACTCGTCCGAAGATTGGGGTGAGACACACACACACACACACTCATTCACACTCGCGCACACACACACTGATCATCACTGACTCATGAGTTCTGTTACCAGTTTGTTTAGGGAATAAAACACTGTGTTGTGATGAAGCGGAGTTAATTTTACAACCCTGAACTCGATTATTTCCCAAAAACGGCACGTCCCGAAGTGTTCTACTCGTCTTACACCACACCGTTTTGCGATACAACGTATGTGTTTATCCGTTTTTGTTCCAGAGAAACCGCAAAGCGTAAGCTCGTCTGTCCCGTAGATGTTACAGCTTCACCTCTGACACTGGCGACTCCTTCCATAAATGTCAAATAAACGTCGTCTTACAGAAAACTTCACCAGATCGGTGATTTTTGTCATCCGTTTTTGTGGGGCGTCCGTGTACGAGTACCTGTAAACGAGCTGTTGCTATTGAAACGGTAACGTGTCAGAACGAGCGCATTAATATGAACCTGCAATTTTCAGAGTTCAACAGATAGAGTAGAATTTAAAGGGTAGAATTTATGTAGTACACTATTTTATCTTACAGGGAAAAAATATTCTGATAATTTTAGCGTTCATTCATGTAATTTTATTGTTTATTTAAAACGTTGGTACATAATGTTTAAAAGAATGTGAAATTACGTTATAAGTCTAAATCTTCAAGACACTGATCTACCTGGTGTGTGTGTGTGTGTGTGTGTGTGTGCACGCAGGCTGAAGCGGGAGAACAGTGAGATTGATGATTACAGTCGGAGGGCTCGGGAGCTGCGGGGAATAAAGCAGAACGCAGAGCAGTTCGCTCACTTCCTGGAGCAGCCGTTGTCCGACATCCTGCGGGACATGTTCGCCCTGTTCGACGAGGTGGGGACTTTCATTATTCACCCTTTCCAGCTGCAGTTAGTCACCGGGGTGTGAAATGTCTGTTGTTGGTTTTTTTTTTTTTTTTTTTTTTTTTTTTATATTTGTATAAAAAAAAAGAAAAGATGCTGTTTATTTTTTCAGTACATAGAAGAATCCAGACTTTTTTTTTTTTTAATTTATACTAATAAAAACACTATTTTTGTCCACAAATACATGCTTTTTCTTGTATACAAACGTGCTGTTTTTCTTTTTATACAAATAAAACATTCTTTTTGTTAATTATGCCAATAACTTAAGCTATTTTTATAAACATTTTACACACATAGAACATGCTGTGTTTATACAAATAAAAAGCACAGTTCGTTTTTATTAAAATAAATTAAAGCTGTATTTATTACATTTTTCCCCAATTAAAAAAGCAGTATTCATTTTTATTAATGCAAATAACAATGCTGCTTGCTTTTATGCACAAAGAGCTCAACGCTGATATCGACAAATGAAAAAAAATGTAAAAAACGTCTTTTTTTTTTCTTTTTCTTTCTTCCCCCAGCTCGTATAATAAGATCAAAGCGATGAGCTGTGTTGTTTTCTGCTTTTGCCTCATTTGCATATAAAAGAGAATTTTCAAGCGTGGTTGTTTATTTTCGAACACGACGGCCGTTACTCTGAGGTTATTGGAGGAAATGACCAGGCGGAGTATTTTGTTGTTTGCACCGTGAAATTTCCTGTGTTTCTTTTTTAAAATTTGTGATGTCATGTTTTTGTCTCGCAGCAAGACGAGGGTTTGATGGACGTGCGCGAGTTCGTCATCGCCTTCTCCGTAGTGTGCAGACCCGCCAAAACGCTGGAGACAATCAAGCTCGCCTTCACGGTGTGTGTGTGTGTGTGTGTGTGTGTGTGTGTGTGTGTGTGTGTGTGTGTGTGTGTGTGTGTGTGTGTGTGTGTGTGTGTGTTTTACACTCGTTAGGTTTTCCTGCTACGTTTTCTCAACATGCAGTTGATAACAATTGTACAATTTCTCCACATCCCAATGTTACCATCAACTGTATACATGTTTAGGCCACGCCCACTAGAGACATAAATGTCGACATCACATTTAAGACACTTTTTTTTGTTATTGTTTTGTTTTTTTTCCCCACCCCCTCGTTGATTTCGCGCTCAGATGTTCGAGGAGGAGCAGGACGGAGGAGTAACGGAGGAAGAGCTGGAGTGCATCCTGCACACCGCTCTGGGAGTGACGGAGCTCCGGGTGTCGCGACTCTTCCGCGCCGTCGACGTGGCGAACAGTGGAAAAGTGACGTTCGGTAAGAAAACAGGAAGTGGCATGGCTTCGGGTTCAGCCGTCTGTATCTTCTGTACACGTGCGAGACGTGCATTTTTTTTCAGGGGCTCTAACTTTGCAAGTTAGTTCTAAATCTAAGTGGGTGGAGCTAAAATGTCCTAACTGCAAGTTTATAGGGATTTGTGCCAACTTGCTAGCTAGCGTGTTGATTAGCTAGTTTTATAAAGTAACGAAATTGCATCGGCTGCGTTTCGATTAATCGAAATAAATAAAGCTCTAAACAGTAGAACGGCCATTTAAAAATATTTAGAAGTGTAACATTTAAAGAATTTTTTTTCCCCATTAAACCTTTGACAGAGATGTTCAGGAGTTTTGCCGAGCAGCAGCCCGATTTCGCCGAGGAGTTTCTGTACGCCGAGAACACGGGCTTCTTCAGCAACCTCCTGTCCTCTGGCACCGTCTCGAACGGCTTCTGCGCCGACTTCTCCCCCAGCGAGCGGCAGAAGAAGGCCAACTGAAGAACGTCGGGTCCTAGACGAAAAAGAGCCAGCGCGTGAAAACACCAAGTTTACCCGTGATACTTATATTCTTTATTACTCATTTTTCCTGCTTCCTGTTTTTTTTTTCTTTTCTTTTCTTTTTTTTTTTCCTCCCCCTAAATTCCCCCCTTCTTCATTCATCCAAACCTCTTCTGATGGAAGGGTTACGATTCGTTCCATCCGACAACCGATGAAAAGGAGGAGGCGGGATTTGAGACGACTGCAGGTTTTCTCAAGAATTAAAACATGCTTATCATTTTAGAAAGAGAGAAATACGAACAATTAAATATATTCAGTTTTTAGCCAGAAGCTAGCTTAAGTCACGTTGCTAAAAAAAAAAAAAAATTCTAGTGAAGGCGTTTTTGTCGTTAGTCATCACGATTACGTATCTTAATTTTTTCGAGAACTTTTGTAGCTAGCATTTCAGCTAGTTCATGCAAGCAACAAATCAAAATCCTTTCATACTTGAGAAGAGCTTTGGGTTTCTTTGTTTATTAAAACTCTTCCATGAGCTGCTTTTTCCTCGGTCAGTTTTTGATCTTTTTGGTTTTTGTTTGCTTGGGTTTTTATTTTATTTTTTATTTTTATTTTTTTTTTTTTTTGCACGAAAGAGAGCCGAACGTTGCTGATTTCCGATCACGCTTTACTTGAAATCCGAGCACTTGTTTAGTTTTCACGTTTGAAATGCTGGAACTGAGAATAAATAAAAACATTTTTAAAAAAAAGTCTAGGTCAAATCAAACATTTAAAAAAATATATAGATATATAAAACTGTAGATGCCTTTCTTTAGTGTGCATGGGTTTGATGCTTGCTATCACAGTATTATCACAGATGTTTTTTTTTTTTTTTTTGTTTGTTTGTTTGTTTTTTTCGGGTATGAATGCACCGGTGATTAAAATCTGATGATCAGATCTGAGGTGCGGAACGATCCGACTGGTCCGATTTCAGCTGAGCCTGTCTGATTTTTACTGTTATTTCTAGATTCTGTTTGTTTTTGAAGCTCAGGGTTTTGGTCAGAGGTTCGAGTTTGTGGGCGTGTCTCTTGCGTGTCGCCAAATGACGGATTTTTCACTATGAACTTGTGCCAATATTGGTTTCATATCACGATAATGTCTAACAATATTATCATGATGTTGTACTAGAAGTCCAACTGATTTGAAGCGTCGTAACAGGAGAGAACGAAAGCGCGGTATCGTAGCCTTTATATACCAGATCGTGATAATATCGTAAAACTGTGGTAAGTTATCGTGATAGGAAATGAAAATATTGGCACACATCTTCACGTTGCCGTGTGCGTGAGTGGGACTGGGAAAACGTACGTAAATCTTCATTTTTTTTTTTTTTTTTTTTGGTTGTTTCCTCTCGTTGTTGTCGTAATATCGGAGTCCAATATTCAGCTTTTTTTTTGTGTGTTAAAATTGGAGACCAAAAAAACATTTCACGTTAGTTATTAAAATTGTATTTCATTTTTTTTTTTTTTTTTTTGTTTACTTTGTGGAAAACCGATTTAACCCAAAAATTCTGCGTGCCTCAGGAACAATATTCAAAAATGATTATTTCTGATTTAAAACAGAGACTTCTAGCAAACTGAGGAAACGCTGAAACTCTGTCTCAGAGCTAACGTCCCTTTTATCATGGTTTATCGCCTCAATAATTACAATATCATTTCAAGAATTCATGTAAAGACCCCCCCACCACCAACCCCCTTTCCGAAATAGAAACACTAACTTGAAAATAACCTTTAATTAAGAAATAAGTAAGTTATGACTTATTATTATTCTTTTTTTTTTTAAGATAACATGAATTGTCTGATTATTTTATTGAGTGTAAGTTTAGTCTTCATTTCTGTACACAGCTGCTACATTTTTGGACATTTTTACTGCTAATATTTGGTGCTTAAAACAAACAAAAACAAACAAAAAAAAATCAGAAAGTGACGAACAACACGTTTTTTTAATCCTCAGCAGCATCACAGCCCAAAAATCACCATGTTCTATCTCTGTTCATTTCTGCTCAGCTTTTTGCTTCTCCTTTTTACTTTTACTTTTTTGCTGTTGTTTTTTTTTTTTTTTTTTTTTTTAAAGCATGCTAATGCTGTCGTCGATTTTGTTTACTTTTCTGGACCAGAAACTTTAAAGTGCTAAAAAATGTTTCCCTTCTTTTCTCTCTCTCTTTTTTTTTTTTTTTTTTTTTTTTCTTAATTCAATTTTGTTTTTCAATTCTTTCTTTGTTTTATTCCTGTCTTTAGTTTTTTGTTTCATTTGTTATTTTTTACTCTCGTTTAAAAATGACTGTTCATGGCTGACTTTCTCACAGTGTGAAATTTAAACAAATTTGCATTTTTTTGTTTGTTTGTTTGTTTGTTTTAATAAGTGCTGAATTATTTTAAAGACGTCCTGTTGTCACTGTGGCATTTTTTTGTTTGTTTTTTTTATTCTGAAGGGATCATTACAGATCTGTATGTTTTTTATACATTCGAACAATCATAATGAACTGTACATGTGTTTATTTTGCTATTGAAACAAAGTGGCTAAAATGACCGTATTCCTTTTTTTGTTTTGTTTTTTTTATACGCCATGCTGGCTGAAAGTAATACTTCATAGATTTTTTTTTTTTTTGGGACCATGTAAACCTTTTTCGAAATATTTTGAACAGACTCAGTTTTATACAAGTTTGCCGTTGCGCATGAATTAAAGTAGGAATGTTTGCTGATGGTGCAATCGATCGTACAATGTACCGCAACGCTCAACTCGTAAACTCTTTCTAGACAACCGCGTCAGGGCGGCTTTTTATTTACGTCCGTTGTATCGGACTGATTTCAAGACGGCAATCGGATCATTCAGTGCAGGAAAAGACCGAACTCTCGCTCAGACTAAGGAATTATTTATAAATGTAGAGCAGCTTCATTTTTTTTATGTAACTCACAATCTAACTATTGAATAAAAGTTATGGTTTTAATTATTTTAATAATAATAATTTTACGATGACTGTCAAAGCTCAATGTCAAAGCTCAAATATCTGTTTGAAGGAGGAGGCTGTCTCCTGCTATGTAGGCAACATTTTTGAGCAAAACCTCTTGTTTATAACTATATTGCGATTATATACTTATTTTTTTTAAAATTATTATAATATACTTTTACTTTCTTGAACCACTGCTGGAGAGCAGGATTATGAAATCACCTTCATGGAAATGTCCCAGCATGAGGATCTGTTGTCTGCCTTATTATTTTGGACACCCCCCCCCGATAACGATATTGTGCAGGTGTGAATATTGCGATATATATATCGTATAAACGATTATCGATAAGCACCTTTGTGAAATTTGGAAGTTTATTTCTACTGCCATGGAGATGTGCAATCTGATTGTACCGCTGTATGCTGTATTCCTTCATAATGCAGACAATGATTATTTTATTATTATTATTATTATTATTATTACTATACGATTGTGGTAATTTAATATTTTTAGTCAAATCGGGTCTTTCTCCCCCCCAGTAATGAAGTGAATGTACAGACAATCCGTCACTCCAGTCCGTCCTCGACGTGCTTTTCTTCCGAACGTATGACAGGACGGAAACTTAGCTTGCGGAAAGTTGACGCTCGTCATTCCTTTGTGCACTTTAGACTTTTTTTTTTTTTTTAAAGTTTGTTTCATTTCAGTCTCTCCATTCCTCTGACTGGAACGAATTGTGTGATGGTGTGTGATGACGGTTGCCGGTGTGAAGACCGTGGCGCTGTCGGCTAGCTATCTAGGTTTAGCTGACCTCGGCGGTGGGGGGAAAAAAAAGCTAGCTGGCTCATTTAATTGCACGACGACACAAAATAGCGATCTCTGTGTGTAAAATAAATAAATAAATGAATACAATTTGGTGACTAGTGTAGTGTTTTGGGAATCGCCACCATCTTCACACAGCTCCCTGTAAAGCATAGAATGAGATTTTGTACAGATTTCAGAACACGTTTGTGGAATGTTTTACGAATATTAGAAAATCGTCTTCACTGCCAATTTTGTCACGTGACAGATGAACAGATTATCGCCATAGAAACTGAACAAAAATCCATGCGAGGAGATGATCAGGACCCGGAGCCCTGAGGGACACGCACTGCCTGTTTTTACCATTGTGAACTCCTCACTGAGAGTTCCTAGTGGCTTCCGTCCAATCACGTCCATTGCTGTAGTTTCCTGCGAGCTGAAGACGAGGGACGGACTCCGTTCCGTCTCTCTGATGGCTCAGACTTTTCTTTTTCTAAACTTTATTGTTTTTGTTTTTTTTAATGAAACGTTTCCACATGTCTTGTTTTGACTGCCATGTAATGTCTGATCATTCCAATACTTAAATAAACAAACAAAAAAAAAAGTTGACAATGAAGGACATCTGGCTGCTTGTTTATTGTCTGTTTGTTGTTTATTTGTATAGATTCTGACTGCATGACACCATTTTGAGAAGACTTTGCGACGAGGTGCATTACGATCCTGGAAGTAGCCATTAGAAGGTAAATTGTGGGATTCAAACAATCATCGATTGGTATTAAGGGGTTCTGTGTAAAGAGAATCTTGTAGGCGATTTTCCGAAATACTCGGACCAGCTCGTCTGGCACCGGCCACCGTGATTTCCCTATTCCCACGATTATTTTCCGTCATTCTGATGTTTGGTGTGAACATTAACTGAAGCTCTAGACCTGTATCTGCATGACTTCATGCATTGCTCTGCTGCCGTCACCTGATTGGCTGATCGGATAATTGCATGAATGAACAGAGTGATCCAGAAGGCTGATAAGTGTTACCATGACTACTCCCTTTATTTTCTCCTTTTGGGTAAAGATCCTATGTATGACAAGCTTTCAGAAAAGGTTGGAAGCAGAGCCACTTCTGACACCTAGACCCTCCAGCCGTTCAAAGAACTTTTTTTAGGACTGTATAATGTTTACATCAGAGCAATGGCGCCATCTGCTGTTTTACTAAAAAATATTTTACTTTTCAAACAGGCTATTGTTAAACATTACTTAATTTAATAAGTGAAATGAGTGTACAAAACAAAACATTTCAAAATTCTTGAGGTTTTAGCTGAGCATCTATGGAAGAGGTGTGTCTCTGCCCCCTAGTGGCCGAACATGGAAGCGTAACACGGAAATGTGAATAAATATCTAAATTATTTTACAAACTATTACACACTGATGGGATGTTTGAAGATTTATACACACACACACACACACACCTGTATCTATCTATTTATCTATCTATATATATATTAGTTTAAAGTGAGTGTGAGGGATTAGCTGTGCATCTTTGATTGGAGAATGTGTATGTGCCCCCTGGTGGCCAAATCAGGAAATGCCGACAGACAGTAAAGAGTATATAATGCATAAGAAAAATAATAATAATGGTATAATACTTGGGTTAAATAAAATATATATTGAAGCCATACAGTTGCATCATGTAAATAAAATCAATTAAAGGTTTGTCACATCTCTCTCTCTCTCTCTGTGTGTGCAGGTACTACACATGAATAGCATCAGAAAGTAGAAGGAATTGCAGTTGGTTGCCAAGGACGATACAAAGCATTGTGGGGAAACAATCAGCAAACAGCCAATCACGTCGCTCCATATTATTAATCGCCATCACTTTGATTCAGGATTAATAGACATGGAGATCCATGAAACTTTGAACATTCTGAGGATTCGGCATGTGTTAGTGGCTCGTCACTTAATGGTGTTTAGCTTGTTCTTTCTTCTGTAACTGCCAGTAAAGATAAAACTTCAGTGAGTATGCTAATATGTAACTCAGAAGTGTACTTTATGTAAATGCTGTGGGTTTGTCATCATGCTCCAGTTTCCAATACGGTACATTCCTATTGTCTTCCTTTCGTAGTGTAATTTGTTTTATGTTACATTATGAATGTATGTTTTGACATAATGTATTGAAAGTGTAAAGTGTAAACTTATGTGATTCTGAAGCCCTTTAACTGCTTTGTGTTGCGTGGTTGTGGTGTTTGATTTATTCATACTCATTTGGTTGATGCTTTTATTCAGATTGATGTGCACAAGACTTTTATAATGATCCAGTAATGATAGTCTGTCTTCTGCTCATCAGTTTCATAGTATGTATATATATATATATATATATATATATGTATATATATATATATATGTATATATATATGTATATATATATATGTATATATATATGTATATATATATATATGTATATATGTATATGTATATATGTGTATATATATATATGTGTATATATATATATGTGTATATATGTATATATGTATATATGTATATATGTATATATGTATATATGTATATATATATATGTATATATATATATATATATATATATATGTATGTATATATATATATGTATATATATATGTATGTATATGTATATATATATGTATGTATATATGTATGTGTATGTGTATATATGTGTGTATATATGTATGTATATATGTATGTATATGTATATGTATGTATATGTATATATATATACATATGTATATGTATGTATATGTATATGTATATATATACATAAGTATATGTATATATATATATATATATATATGTGTGTATATATATATGTATATATATATATGTGTGTATATATATATGTGTGTATATATATATATATATATATATGTGTGTATATATATATATATGTGTGTATATATACGTGTATATATATATATATATACATATATGTATATATATATATATGTGTATATGTGTGTATATATATATATATATATACACGTATATATATACAGGTGCATCTCAGTAAATTAGAATGGCGTGGAAAAGTTCGTTTATTTCAGTAATTCAACTCAAATTGTGAAACTCGTGTATTAAATAAATTCAATTCACACAGACTGAAGTAGTTTAAGTCTTTGGTTCTTTTAATTGTGATGATTTTGGCTCACATTTAACAAAAACCCACCAATTCACTATCTCAACAAATTAGAATACTTCATAAGACCAATAAAAAAAACATTTTTAGTGAATTGTTGGCCTTCTGGAAAGTATGTTCATTTACTGTACATGTACTCAATACTTGGTAGGGGCTCCTTTTGCTTTAATTACTGCCTCAATTCGGCGTGGCATGGAGGTGATCAGTTTGTGGCACTGCTGAGGTGGTATGGAAGCCCAGGTTTCTTTGACAGTGGCCTTCAGCTCATCTGCATTTTTTGGTCTCTTGTTTCTCATTTTCCTCTTGACAATACCCCATAGATTCTCTATGGGGTTCAGGTGTGGTGAGTTTGCTGGCCAGTCAAGCACACCAACACCATGGTCATTTAACCAACTTTTGGTGCTTTTGGCAGTGTGGGCAGGTGCCAAATCCTGCTGGAAAATGAAATTAGCATCTTCAAAAAGCTGGTCAGCAGAAGGAAGCATGAAGTGCTCCAAAATTTCTTGGTAAACGGGTGCAGTGACTTTGGTTTTCAAAAAACACAATGGACCAACACCAGCAGATGACATTGCACCCCAAATCATCACAGACTGTGGAAACTGAGCACTGGACTTCAAGCAACTTGGGCTATGAGCTTCTCCACCCTTCCTCCAGACTCTAGGACCTTGGTTTCCAAATGAAATACAAAACTTGCTCCCATCTGAAAAGAGGATATTGGCCCACTGGTCAACAGTCCAGTTCTTCTTCTCCTTAGCCCAGGTAAGACGCCTCTGACGTTGTCTGTGGTTCAGGAGTGGCTTAACAAGAGGAATTCCACAACTGTAGCCAAATTCCTTGGCACGTCTGTGTGTGGTGGCTCTTGATGCCTTGACCCCAGCCTCAGTCCATTCCTTGTGAAGTTCACTCAAATTCTTGAATCGATTTTGCTTGACAATCCTCATAAGGCTGCGGTTCTCTCGGTTGGTTGTGCATCTTTTTCTTCCACAATTTTTCCTTCCACTCAACTTTCTGTTAACATGCTTGGATACAGCACTCTGTGAACAGCCAGCTTCTTTGGCAATGAATGTTTGTGGCTTACCTAGTGAACCAAACTGAGAGACCATTTTGAAGGTTCAGGAAACCTTTGCAGGTGTTTTGAGTTGATTAGCTGATTGGCATGTCACCATATTCTAATTTGTTGAGATAGTGAATTGGTGGGTTTTTGTTAAATGTGAGCCAAAATCATCACAATTAAAAGAACCAAAGACTTAAACTACTTCAGTCTGTGTGCATTGAATTTATTTAATACACGAGTTTCACAATTTGAGTTGAATTACTGAAATAAATTAACTTCTCCACGACATTCTAATTTATTGAGATGCACCTGTGTGTATATACACACACACACACACACACACACACACACACACGTAAAATTATTGTGGGTACATGGTCCACTGCAGCATAACCCGTTTTCACCTCTCCAGAAACCCCAGGTGGGACAGACTGGCTTTTCTCTCTCTGCCAGATTTACAGTCCCATCCTGGTTCCAACACTTGCACCTCACCTGAGCCGAACCTTGAACCTGTGTGCTTGGAGCAGGGACAGATTGGATACTCATCCTCAGCCTTCTGAGCTACCAGTGCCTTCAAGCAACAAACTTTCCGTAGGGGCTTTAACTTTTACTTTGCATCACTCGTACAACAAAACTGGTGTATATCTGTAAAACAGAAACCACCTACTTGAGACTGGTCTTGAACCATCGTTATAACATACGACATCACACACACCTAGACCACAACACCACACGAGCAGCTAAAGTCAGGGTTCTTTCTCGTGTTTATATCTTCTGCACTCACAGACGCGCACCAGCTGCACCTCTCGCATGACTCAAAGACGTTCATATTTTACCTTTTTCACACAGTAATGTGGTGGTGTAGTGATGAAGGTGCAGTTGCTCTGTTTGAAGAGGTTGGGTTCAAGCCACACCTTGGTTGAATGTGTATGTAATGTGAAACATGTGAGCGAAGCAGCAGTGTGTGTGAAACAATATATAAAGCAGCAATGAACATGAACGTGTGTGAGTGCAAAGTCACAAAGCAAATATAAAAGAAATGTATGTAGATGCAAACTTCCATCCACAATGTGTGACTGACTAATACATCAGTAGAAACAAAACATCAACACAAAAGACTACTGCTATGAGCAATGATGGTATGTTTCCAGCAATATAAATGTCACTTGGAAAAACATGAGAATACATCTGTGTGAAGATAAACAACATGAGGGTATGTTTGTCTGATCACTATAAAGCAAGATGAGTCAGATATAATCTCATGTTCAACACAAGTGTCTGATCCCTATAAATAATGTCTATTTTCAGAGTTGAAGACGAGTTTAGGATTACATAGCAGGGATGTTGCTGCAGCACTATACTCACCACTCAATGATCTCGTGTGTGTGTGGCAGGACATGCAGGCAGACACTGTTAGTTCCACCATGTTCTGGTAAGTAGACTCACACTTTTTGAAAATTATATTTGTAACATTTTGGTATAAAACAATCAGAATGGAGATTTCAGATGTTGCTGAATTCTTTAAAGCAATCTGAACATCCTGTCTGTTTATCTGTCTTTCCTTCTATCCATCCACCTTATCTGATCTGTCTCTCTCTCAGTGTGTGTGTGGAGTTGGTTAGTGTGTGTCTTTCCCTCATTTTCCCCCTCAAATCATTTGTTTCTTTTCAGTTTACTCCTTTTCTTTCTTGTTTTCAGTTGCAGGTTCTTTTCTCTCTTTCTTTGCCTTACTTGCTTTTCTTTGTTGTTGTACTTTTCAGGGGTTTCTCTATTCATTTCTTCTTGCTTTATGCCTTGCTTTGTTTTTTTTTTGCCCTTGTAACACTTTAATTCCTAGTTATTGCTTTTCTTTTTGTCCCCCCCCCCCTCACATTTCTGAGGATCATAACCTCCTCGCTAAACTGTGTGGCAGAATGACCCTGAAGGAGCTGCAGTCGTCTGTTAATCCCTCGCTCCGGTCGTCCTCCGGATGCTGTCTCTCTCTCACCTTCCACTTTGATTACTCCAACACGGAGAAACACGCAGGATTCAAAGCGTTGTACACGACCCAGGGTAAAAGAACGTGCTGTCACACACCCTCACAGGTTCTAGTGTTTGAGATGAGATCTTAAAATATCTGAAATTTTACGAAGAACACAAAACAGGTATGAATGCTCATGTTGAGGGATGACCTTTGACCTCTTCCCACAGATGTTGAGTGCTGGGAGAACGATGTGGCTTGTTCTCATCTCTGTCATAATTACATCGGAGGATACAGCTGCAGCTGCAAATCGGGTTACTACCTCGATGAAGATCAACACAAATGCCGTGGTACGCACACACACACACACACACACACAATCTCTGGTTAGACATGTTATCCCAGAGTGTGTAACAAGAATGCCTCAGTTGATCAAATGGTTTTGATTTTTTTTTTAAATTGCTTTTAACTATTGCTCTTTTAGTCCTTTTGATTTTATTTTTATTGCTATATTTTTGATTCTCACTTTTCTATTAATTCCCACCGTTCTTTTCGTGTTTCATTTTTATTCCTTGGTTATCATCCTTGCTTTGGGAAAAAAAGAAAAAAAAAAGGAAAGAATTCTCTTCCTTTCTTCTCACTTTCTTTCTCATGCTTTATTTCTAAAAAAAACAAAACAAACCAAACTCATTTTAGATGGATACACACAATTTCTTGTAGACCACTGTTAAGAGTCACCAGAATCGGAATCAAGTTCTTGTTCACATTGGAAAGTTTTAACAGGTCTTCCAGGAACTGCAGGAAGTTCCTCTTTCGGTTCTCTCATTACTTCCTGTGACACTCAGAGAGAGTGGTAATGAAAATCACAACTGTGAACAGTTTCACATCCCCTCTGCAGGCCAATTTTACTGACTCAGCAGAAGGCGAAGGTGGGGGGATATTTATAAGACTTCCCAAGGCTGAACCATGTTAAAATGGAGATTAGGGTTTGGTTTGTTTCTATGCAACTGTGTACTATCGGCTGATGGAATTCCTCCATTTCATGGCTTGGCCTTTCCAGAATTGATTAAAGATCTAAGTTCTTTTAAGAACTTTTTTCGACAAATTTTGTTGGCTCCGAGGTTCCATGGGTCGTGGGCGGAGTCTCTGAGGCTAGTTCGAGTATACAGAAAAGGACAGGTAGTGAGTTCAGGTGCCCAGTGACATTCAACAAAATCTATTCATTTGAGTGAAATCAGGTTAGCGATTTGCTAGCTGTCGTACGACAGAGTGCCATAAATGGTAAGGCGCGTGATAGATTTACCAGATTTACCCTTCTTCTCTGTGCACAGTCTGCTGAAACGGTTGAGTCAAAGTGTCAGTTAAACGGGACGTGGAGTCCTGAACACAACTGTCAATGTGAGTGAAAAATATTGAATAAAGTGTCGACAGCGCAATAATATTCTGCTTTCTGGACAGAATATCAAATGAAAATAGAATATTGTCACAGACCTATCATCATAACCATCGTTTCTGTATCACCTTTTCGCAGTGAAATGTAGGCTTCCCGATCTTCCAGATCTGATGGTCCTGGCAGAGGAAAACCCAAGAACCTCAGACAAGGACAAAATCAGTGTTAAATGCTCTTCGGGGTACTACAACCTGGTTGGAAATGGTAAATCTGAGTGTGTGTGTGTGTGTGTGTACAAATACAGGCCCAAAAATTGTCAGAAAGCACTGGGACCCAGGAGCAGTACAAAATGTACAAAACTAAATATATTTAACTTGAGTAATGAGATGTCTGCTAGCTATTTGCAAGCTAACATGACTCCTGTACAAATTAAGTAAATAATCGGAGTTATTTTATCTGAGTGATATTACCTTCATTCCTTTCTTCTTCTCTTGTTTCAGCTGACTTCACCTGTGACTCTGCAGGAGAATGGGTGGCTGAAAATGGACAGAATTTTTCACAACATACACCACAGTGTGTCCCAGGTACAGCATACGGGCTCAAATATTAGTCATTTTAAATATATATATATTTAAAAATCCTATACACAAGTCCTTTTTCTGCTTTTCTGAACGTTTTACTATGCAATAGTAGTCAATTCAGTAGTCCAAACAGTAGTTTAACGAACAGTGATGTCCACCATTTGCAACAAATGCACAGTTTTCCATGTACTATTCAAATAAACAAATATTTACAAAATTCATATTCATATGGTGGGCTAATGAACATCAATTAATTCATTTTAAAATGGTGAGCACTATTTGTTTTGCAGCAGTTTTGTGCCAAATAAAACAAAAACCCTCCATAAAATCAATCAATAAATAAGTAAATCAGAAACAGTACATAAATATTTCAATTTCCTTGAAAACGATGAGCAGAATTTCCAACGTTTGCAGTTGCTTTAGTGACTCCACGTCACGGTCATCACCGGAAGAACCTTGTCTTCTACAAAAGAGAAAAGAAGAAACACAAGATACTGACAGCTGTGTTCTACATTACCTTGTGAAATTGTGGTGAAGGTGTTTTACTGAAAATTGTTTTTACTAATTAGCCAGTCACTTTTAATGCATTACAAAATAAACCTTTGGAACATTTTTAAAACTTTGCTTTTTAAAAAATGACCCGTAACATTTTCAGGGTCCATGTCCAAGTTTGAACAGAATTCGTGAAGAATTTCAGTAGACTGACCTTCAAACTCTTTCTCCATCTTACTATTGTTTTTTTTTTTTTAGTATGTGGTGTTACTAAAGAATTTGCTGGCGGGAGGATTATTGGAGGAAAAGCAGCCAAACTGGGGCAAATTCCCTGGCAGCTCCTGGTTAAAGAACCTAATCGAGGAGGTGCATCTCTAATTAATGACCGTTGGGCCGTCACTGCTGCTCACGTGGTGGAAAACCAGAGATCGCTGATGTTCACTGGAGGGATGGTCGACACTCGGGACAAGGCGCAGGTTGAAATGGGAACGGAGAAGATCATAATTCACCCCGACTATAAACAACCAAACTACGATAACGACATCGCCTTGGTGAAGATGTCCTCTCGGGTCCCTCTCAGTGAAAACATAGTACCGGTGTGTCTTCCAAAGACAAAAACTAACGGGCCAGCGATGGAGGGAAAGATGGGGACGGTCTCAGGGTTCGGCGCGACATCAGATAAGAGGATGAGAAGTCAATATCTGCAGTATGGTCAAGTGAAAGAATACCCAGGTTCTTGTTTTCAAACTGATCTGAAGGTCACTAATAACATGTTTTGTGCTGGAGACACTGACGGAGGTGTGGACAGCTGTAAAGGAGACGGTGGGGGTCCACTCGTCATTCCGATGTTGGGGTTTGGATCTCCCGACACACCTTATACAATCAAGGGGATTGTGTCATGGGGTCCTCCTGTGTGTGGAAATAAAAATGATAAAGGTTATTATACCAAAGTGGAGAATTACCTGGACTGGATTAGAGAAACGATGGAGAAAAATTAACACTCGACTGAACCAGCTCCATCCATCAGCCTCCATCCAGCAAATACGTCAGGACATGATCTGTGGTTGGTTCTTCAAATTCACGCCGAGGTGATTGCGTTATTTACACACAACTGTGCGGGTTTAAGTTTAAGAGCGATTCTTTAGCCTTCATTTCAAATCGAATACCTGCTGCTTGTAAATCTGATGAGTTCAGCATAAATAAAAGCATTTCGAAAAAATATTGGTGTGCCTTGCATTTATTTCCACCACATTCCCAATTTAGCCCTGTTTTACAGCACACGTCAATGGAGATGCTGTACGTGTGTGTACGTGTGTGTGTGTGTGTGTATTAAACAAATAAAGGAACTTGGCAGAAGTTGCGTCACATGCAGGCAGACACTGTTAGTTCCACTATGCTCATTTTCTGGTAAGCAGAATCGTACTTTTGAACATTATATTTGTAACATTTTGGTATAATTTGGTATAAAATGGAATTTGATTAAAAATTACAACTAAAAAATTGATCAGAATAGAGATTTCAGATGTTGCTGAATTCTTTAAACCAAAAGCAATCTGAACGTCCTGTCTGTCTGTCTATCTGTCTTTCTTTCTGTCCATCCACCTTATCTGATCTGTCTCTCTCTCTCAGTGTGTGTGTGGTGTTGGTGAGTGTGTGTCAGTCTCTCCCTCTAGCCGGATGGATTCAGTCTCCTGGTTTTCCGCACGGATACGGCTCGCACGTATCTCAAACGTGGAGACGCTGTGCACCTCCAGGTCACGTCCTGTCACTCACGCTGCTGCACCTGGACCTGGAGGAAAGTTACGAGTGCGAGGACGACTCCCTGAAGGTAGAGGACAGGAAGCAGCTCGCTTTTTATTTTCCCTCGACAGCTTTTTCTTTCCCTCATTTTTCCCCTCAAATCATTTGTTTCTTTTCAGTTTACTCCTTTTCTTTCTTGTTTTCAGTTGCAGGTTCTTTTCTCTCTTTCTTTGCCTTACTTGCTTTTCTTTGTTGTTGTACTTTTCAGGGGTTTCTCTATTCATTTCTTCATGCCTTGCTTTGTGTTTTTTTTTTTTTTGTCGTCCCCCCCCCCTCTCAGATTTCTGAGGATCATAACCTCCTCGCTAAACTGTGTGGCAGAATGACCCTGAAGGAGCTGCAGTCGTCTGTTAATCCCTCGCTCCGGTCGTCCTCCGGAGGCTGTCTCTCTCTCACCTTCCAGTCTGATTACTCCAACACAGAGAGACACGCAGGATTCAAAGCGTTTTACACGACACAGGGTAAAAGAACGAGGCTTTGCTTTTGTTGTGCTGTGAGGTGGACCTCTCTGACACACACACACCCTCACAGGTTCTAGTGTTTGAGAGGAGATCTGGAGTTTTACGAAGAACACCAAATAGGTATGAAGGCTCATGTTGAGGGATGACCTTTGACCTCTTCCCACAGATGTTGATGAGTGCTGGGAGAACGATGTGGCTTGTTCTCATTTCTGTCATAATTACATCGGAGGATACAGCTGCAGCTGCAAACCGGGTTACTACCTCGATGAAGATCAACACGAATGCCGTGGTACGCAAGCACACACACACACACACACACACACACACACCATCTCTGGTTAGACCAGAGTGTGTAAGGAGAATGCCTCAGCTTAATCAAATACTTTTGATTTTTTTTTTTTAAATCACTTTTAAAAGCTCTTGTAGTCCTTTTGATTTACTTTTATTGCTATACATTTTTGATTCTCACTTTTCTATTAATTCCCACCGTTCTTTTTTGTGTTTCTTTTTTGTTCCTTGGTTTTCACATCCTTGCTTTGGCAAAAAGGAAAGAATTATCTTCCTTTCTATTTTCGCTTTCTTTCGTTCTGATTTTTGTTCTCTCTCATGGGTTCTTTCTTTAAAAAAAACAAAAACAACTAATTTTAGATGGAAACAAACAGTTCCTGGTAGACCACTGATAAAAGTCAACAGAATCGGAACCAAGTTCTTGCTCAAATTGGAAAGTTTTAACAGGTCTTCCAGGAACTGCAGGAAGTTCCTCTTTCAGTTCTCCTTTTATTTCCTGTGACTCTGAGAGAGCGGTAATGAAAATCTCAACTATGGACAGTTTCACATCCCCTCTGCAGGCCAATTTTACTGACACATATTATCGGATATTTATAAGACTTCCCAAGGCTAAACCGTGTTAAAATGGAGATTAGGGTGTGGTTGGTTTGTGTACTATTGGCTGCTGGAATTCCTCTATTTCATGGCTTGGGCTTTCCAGAACCGATAAAAGATCTAGGTTCTTTTAAGAGTTGCTTCCGCTCTACCTTCATCTCAGTGGTTCCTGGTCCTCAGAAAGCCCTTCCTCCATCCCTGAACTCAGGAGAAAAGCCTTCTGGTTCTGGTGAAGGAAGACGGCTCACTTTTCTCTTTCTCCTCTATCTGATGTTTATACTGAAACCCCCCCCCTCCAACCGCTCAGCCACCTCCTGGACTCCTGCTCTAAAAACTGCACCCATTGGTGGAGAATCTATCGCTGCCCATGGTTCCATCTCTACCCTCTTCTCCTAGCATCATCTCATTCTGAGGGAAGGACCTTATTTAACATTTCTCTGTCTCAGTTCTCTGATCCTTCTCAAAGAAAAACTCTTCTCTCAGGAGAACGCTCTTCATAATCTGCTCCTAGCTCGATAGTCTTCGCTCTTTAGGCGCCCTATGAATTATGTTCCGACTCCCAGGGCTCCTAGGTCAAGGATTGTTCGGTAAGCCCAGTCGTTTTTGTTTGTACAACAAACTTAGTTAGTACTTTTTTCCCAAAATATAACAACTTAGCTTCACGTCTGACCGATTGCATGAGAGTAAAAAAACCACCAGAACCCACAACGTCCACCTTTCCTGCAATAACGCTCATCTTTTCTGTCTCGATCTTGACACTTATATATTTGCTGAAGAGGATATAAATCTGCCTGCGTTTGTGTCTTTCTCTCTCTTTTTTTTTCCTCCCATCTTTTAGCCAACTGCACAGAGAACCATTATGGAGCGGGAGTGTTAAAGTCTCCTGGAAGTCCCGGGCCATACTTTGAGAATGCCGATTGTATAATTGGTCTCTCTGTGGATGAAGGGAATCAACTTGAGTTAAAATTCACCGGAGTTTTCGATGTGGAAAGCAGAGACGGACGATGCGTCGACTACGTAACAGTACGTAACACTCTAACAATAAGCGCTATGACGAGCAGAGGACGTCGACTGGCAGAACGCCAGACCAGCTAAGTATTGGGGTGGGGGTGGGGCTTGGTTCATCTACAAAAGGAAGAACTTCAAACATTCAATTTTTTTTCACGGTATCAGAATGACATGTTTGGGTGGGATACTGGAAGCTGCTGATGAAAACAGAATAAGAAACTACTCTATCTGTTAGTTTATAAACATTCTGTTTAAAACAGGAATCTCATCTTTTCAGAATATGTGGCACTAGTTTAAAAAAATGTCAGTCATGTAATTTCATGTAGCTGATTTACACCTACTTGAGCGTTTAGTTAATTTAACGTTTCATCCATTGTCGAGGTTGTGTAGAAATTTTTTTTTTTGTTCCAGTTGAGAAACAGGAAGACATTTCTGCTGAAGTTCTGTGGCGGTAATCTCCGTCAATACTGTTCGGTCATCTCTCCTAGCAACCGTTTTGTCTTTGTTTCTATCAGATAAAGACAGACACTCAGACCTTTGGGCCATTTTGTGGCAAAGACAGACCTGCTGACATCCTCACCGCAGCCCAACACGCTAAAGTCATCTTCCACTCGGACCTGGAGGGAACAAATCTAGGCTTCTCTCTCCAGTACAAACCTAAAGGCAGGATTTAAACAGAGCTATCAGTAGTACATCGTTAATCAACACTTTAATGCTTTAATGGATGATGATTTGTTGTTATTTTCCCTTGCAGTAATGGAATGTTCTGGAAAAGTGACGCCCAACTCCGTCGTGTCTCCTGCGAAAGATCGGTATAAAGTGGGCGAGTCGGTCACTGTGCGCTGTGTGACTGGATACGTTTTACCCATTGTGAGTACTGAGAGTGAAATGAAACTGTTGGGGGAAAAGCACTCGGTCCATTGTTTGTTAAAAATAATTATTTTTATACAGTTTAATGTCGAGCATCTGCTGTACCAAGTCCCTGTGAATGAGCTGTTACTGCAGAAACGATAACGTGTTAGAACGGGCGTGTTAATAAAAACCTGTAAATTAATCAACACCTTCTGACCAATCGGAATCCAGAATTCAACAGCGCTGTAGAACAGATACTCCTAAAGTTTTCACCGATCATGCCTACGAATCCCGTTCAAGTCGATCCACATAATCATCCCTGCTTCGTCTCTCTTCCGTTGATTCGAATGAAATTAGCAAATCATAACATAGGGGTCCGATCGTCTCTCAGAAACGTGAGACGTAGATCATGACAACAATCAAGACGACGGGCCATTTTAATGGTAACCGGTTTTTCAAATTACTGCTAGTGTTTGAATTTAAGAACAATCTCATGTAGCCTTTCAAACCTACGGAAAGGTCTGGATTGTCTAGAATAGTAAATGGTTTTGAATGTAAAGTCAGAGTTTTCAACACGAGACGTAGATCAGGACAACAATCAAGATGACGGGGGAAAGTTTGGAGTGGAACGGAGCTCGTTGCTGTACGTGAAATTGCGGAATACATCAACAAATTTTGTTGGCTCCGAGGTTCCATGGGTCGTGGGCGGAGTCTCTGAGGCTAGTTCGAGTATACAGAAATGGACAGGTAGTGAGTTCAGCTGCCCAGTGACATTCAACAAAATCTATTCATTTGAGTGAAATCACGACTGTCATGCGACAGTAAGACACAGTCGTGAGACAGTCATGTGAAAAAATAAGTACACCCCATGTAAATTATTATTGTTGTTTTTTTTACATACTTGGACAAGCAAACATTTGATCATCTTTGAACCAGTGCCTATTAATAAAGGTGATACAGGAAAATCATCTACAAGTATATCAACTTTATTAATAGGCACTGGTTCAAAGATGATCAAATGTTTGCTTGTCCAAGTATGTCAGAAAAGCCAACAATTTCCATGGGGTGTACTTATTTTTTCACATGACTGTAATAAGAAGGATGATAGATTTAGCAGATTTACTTGTTTTCAGTTTCTTCCCTCTTTTCTGTGCACAGGCCGCTGAAACTTTTACGACCACGTGTCAGTTAAACGGGAAGTGGAGTCCCGAACACGACTGTGAACGTGAGTGAAAATATTAAAGTGTCGACAGAGCAATAATATTCTGCTTACTGGACAGAATATCAAAAGAAAGTAGAATGTTGTAACCAACCTATTATCATAACCATCATTTCTGTATCTCCTTTTCGCAGTGGTGAATTGTGGGTTTCCTGATCTTCCAGAGCTGGTGGTCCCGACGGAGGAAGACCCAGATACCTTATACGAGGACAAAATCAGTGTTAAGTGCTCTTCAGAGTACTACAACCTGTTTGGAAATGGTAAATCTGAACGTGAGAGTGTGAGTGTGTACAAATACTTGCCCAAAATTTGTCGTCAGAAAACACCTCGTGCACTAGGACCCAGCAGCAGCACAAAATGTTTATTAAAGCAAAATCTAAAATCTGAAACTTTATCTTGGTACGAGAGCAAAGTTCAAAACGCAGAGCTGTAAATCCACATTACTATTTAAACAAGAGACAAAACAACATGGTGACGGGGTGATGCGACACCTTCCGACCAATCAGAATCCATTTCAGGTCATTACATTCAGCCGTGGTGTCCGTTTTATAAATTCCTCAATGGTCTGCCAGTTCTCTGAAGGGTTATACATCTTCCCCGCGATCTTGTACCTTAGAGTCGAGTAAAATTTAGAGCTAGTATTTCACCCTCTGACCCTGATCAAGATTATATTAAAGATTATATTAGCCCACCCTCATTAGTAGCCCACTCAAGTGAGTTTGAACCTGTATCACTCTCTTGCTTAGTGGATTTAGTCCAGCAAATGAAGCCTGCGCAATGTTCTGTAAATATTGTTGCCCAATCTGGATTTGACAGTACTAATAAATAATCTAAATTGTACTTATCATCAAAAATCCTAGAGAGGGTTGTTTATCATCAGCCCTCTCCTTTTTTTTTTTTTTTTTTAAATGGAAATGGTATTTTTGATAAATTGCAGTCTGGGTTTAGAGCACAACACGGTGCAGAGTCGGCCCTCAAAGTGTCTAACGACCTGTTGCTAGCTGTTGATTCAAGAAATTCTAGTCCTTCTTGATCTTAGTGCCGCCTTCGACACTGTTGATCATGAAATTTTGCTAGAGCGTATAAGACAGTGGGCAGGGATTCACGGGACTGCCCTTGAACGGTTTTCCTCCAATCTTAAAGGGAGAACCTTCTCTGTAGAATTGGGAAAAGTTTCTTCCTCCTCTGCACCAATTACCAGTGGAGTTCCACAAGGCTCTATACCAGGCCCAGTTTTATTTTCTTTATCTGTGCTTGCTTTGGCCCATATTTGTCAAACACACAATATGTCCTGCCATTGTTATGCTGATGATACTCCACGTTATCTCCCTCTAAAGCCAGGGAGTGTAAAACTCTGTTTTACATTCACTCTTTACTGTTTTAATGATATTAAAATGAATAGATGGCAGTTTGGTGGTAGTGTTTCCTCCCCCCAGTTCTACTAGTCAACTAGGCGCGCTTGCATCTAAATTACACAATCAAGCAAGGAATCTTGGTGTGATTTTTGATTTCAATTTAAAGTTTGATAAATTACGGCTATTGCAAAATCAAAACCCTTCTGACTGGGACTAGGAAACATGCTACTATATATATCACCTGTGTTGGCATCTCTCCACTGGTTCCCAGTTCAATTCAGAATTCACTATAAGGTTTTATGATGTTTTTTTAAGGGTCTAAATGGCTTGGCACCTCCCAACATTGCAGTTAGTGAGTGATATTACCTTCATTCCTTTCTTCTTCTCTTCTCTTGTTTCAGCTGACTTCACCTGTGATGCTGCAGGAGAATGGGTGGCTGAAAACGGACAGACTTTTTCACAACATAAGCCCCAGTGTGTCCCAGGTACACTGGCTCAAATTGTAATGCATCCTGTGATTTATGTAGTTATTTATTTATATTCTATAAACAACAGCCCTTTTTCTGCTTTTCTGAGTAGTACATTTCTTTGGAACTTTGGTTTGCTTTTTAAAAAATGACCCGTAACATTTTCAGGGTCCATGTCCAAGTTTGAACAGAATTCGTGAAGAATTTCAGTAGACTGACCTTCAAACTCTTTCTCCATCTTACTATTGTTTTTTTTGTTTTTTTAGTATGTGGCGTAACTAAAGAATCTGCTGGCGGGAGGATTATTGGAGGAAAAGCAGCCAAACTGGGGCAAATTCCCTGGCAGCTCCTGGTTAAAGAACCTAATCGAGGAGGTGCATCTCTAATTAATGACCGTTGGGCCGTCACGGCTGCTCACGTGGTGGAAAACCAGAGATCGCTGATGTTCACTGGAGGGATGGTCGACGCTCGGGACAAGGCGCAGGTTGAAATGGGAACGGAGAAGATCATAATTCACCCCGGCTATAAACAACCAAACTACGATAACGACATCGCCTTGGTGAAGATGTCCTCTCGGGTCCCTCTCAGTGAAAACATAGTACCGGTGTGTCTTCCAAAGACAAAAACTAACGGGCCAGCGATGGAGGGAAAGATGGGGACAGTCTCAGGGTTCGGCGCGACATCAGATAAGAGGATGAGAAGTCAATATCTGCAGTATGGTCAAGTGAAAGAATACCCAGGTTCTTGTTTTCAAACTGATCTGAAGGTCACTAATAACATGTTTTGTGCTGGAGACACTGACGGAGGTGTGGACAGCTGTAAAGGAGACAGTGGGGGTCCACTCGTCATTCCGATGTTGGGGTTTGGATCTCCCGACACACCTTATACAATCAAGGGGATTGTGTCATGGGGTCCTCCTGTGTGTGGAAATAAAAATTATAAAGGTTATTATACCAAAGTGGAGAATTACCTGGACTGGATTAGAGAAACGATGGAGAAAAATTAACACTCGACTGAACCAGCTCCATCCATCAGCCTCCATCCAGCAAATACGTCAGGACATGATCTGCGGTTGGTTCTTCAAATTCACGCCGAGGTGATTGCGTTATTTACACACAACTGTGCGGGTTTAAGTTTAAGAGCGATTCTTTAGCCTTCATTTCAAATCGAATACCTGCTGCTTGTAAATCTGATGAGTTCAGCATAAATAAAAGCATTTCAAACAGTATTCGTGTGCCTTGCATTTATTTCCACTGTACACGCATTCCCAAATTTAGCCGTATTACTACAAGTCAATGCCTGAGCTGGAGACGCCATATTGTGTGCCGAAAAAAAAGAAAAGATGTCTAACACAATTAGTATAAATGAAATAACCACAAACTAGGACTTCTAGTAACGAGTAGTGATCATGTAACTACTTGACAGCTGCAGTAACGGTATATGATCTTCAGTCTCCATTGTCTCAGACATTGGCGCATGAAGTGTAGACTTTCATCAGGAATTTGCTTTATTTTGATTGGATCTCAATTATTTGCATATACTCTCTTATTAATTGGTTTACAGTCTGCATGAAAAGAACTGCATGGAAAAAAACAGACTTGGACTACTGACTGACCCTGAGCCAAGAGTGTTCCAGTATATGGAGGGAGAAGCACATGGATCCGTTTGATTTTTGGATTTAGCCTCCACGTAGCTTTTGTCGTCATACGTAATCATGGTGGCCCAGAAAAGGATACAGCAAATCAGAAACCATGACAAAACCAAAAACACCAAAGCAAAGCCAAAAATGCAACAATAAAACGCCACGACAAACCCAAAAATTAGTAACAAAGCATCGGAACTGGAGATCTTTCCATAAGTATTAAATAAATGTATTTTAAATGCTAATGGAAATGCTAATATGAGTGAGTCAAAATATGTGTGAAGACAATCCTGTAATGTTCTGTTCACTGGACAGACTGAAATTAAGAGTGTGTGAATACCGCAAACTGTGATAAAAGATTAAGCAATTATGAGAATATAATATTGGCACACCGCATTATTATTATTATTTTTTTATTCAGTATCACTTTTTTCAGCAGTGAATTGTGGGCTTCCTGAGTTTCCAGATCTGATGGTCCCGACAGAGGAAAATTCACTGACCTCAGATGAGCAGAAGATCAGTGTTAAATGTGCTCTTCAGAGTACTACAGACTGGTTGGAATGGTAAATCTGTGTGTAAGTACCATGACTGGCCCAAAATTTGGCAGGATACACCTCAGGCAATAGGACCCAGGAGCAATACACTTCATGCTTATTAAGGGGGAAGGGGAGGGGGAAATCCCTAAAATCCAACATCTATGTAGGAGAACAAAGTTCAAAACTCAAAGCTGGTCTGATATCTAGAGCAAATATAAAAACATTACTATTTAAACCAGAATCAAAACTTTAAACATCCACAAATCAAAACCAAAATCATTGATCATTTTCCTATAAACATCCCCTCAATTAATGAATAAATACACAGTCAGATAAATTTTCATTCATACAGCAGTTTATTGAAGGGGGGGGGCAGTACAATTTGTCCATAAACAAGTAAGCATACATAAATTAATACATTTACATCACAGATTCGTGAAAATGGTAAACGGTATTTCCAAAGTTTGCAGATGCTTTAATGTTTAAAAGTAAATAAATAAAACACAATTTTGGTTTGAACAATGACGTGTTGACGAGCTGCAAGTGAGTTCTGTACAGAATTACAGTAACCTTTACTCCAGCATTTATTCTTTAATATGTGGCATGTGTCTCCCTCTAGAGGACAAATTTGTAGAGACACTTCAGATAAGCTTATTTATTAACACTTATTAACCTTCACCTCTTAATCAATTAAACCTTTATTATACTAACGACTGATTAAAATGTTAATTCTCCGCATTGACTTTAAGAAAGGACTAGAACTTATTTTTTAAATGTGTTATCTAATTTGATCTTTAGTTTATTATGAGTGGATTTTATTTTATTTGTAGCTTAATCAAATGCAATTTTATGTCCATAAACATTCTATTTCATTTAAGTTTTACATTTATTGTATTTTAATTGAACTGAATGTAGTATTTTAGTTGTTTAAACTTTATTTTTTGTGCTGAATTTATTTATTTATTTATTATTTAAAAAAAATTTTTAGTAGTACCAAGAGTAAAGCTAAATTGACTTCCATTAGGACATCATGTATGCAAATGTGGCTTTTAACACATCTAAAATTGAGACTGTTGACGTATTGGTATAGAAACCCGAGCCGAGAAGCAAAGCAGGCCTGAAGCAAATATTCGCTCGTGTGTATGGAGTGTGATGTCGAGATGGCAGGATCATTTTGCTCAGCAGGTGTGTGAGGTCCGGTCGTGTGCCATGTGAGATTTGGAGGTGTGAAAAACATGCCAAACTTGTTAAAATATATAATGTGTTACCTAAAAACAAATTTAAAAAGAAAGACCTGTATATCCAGGCTGCATCGGAGGAAGAAATGCTTCTGGTTATACAGTCTTATCTAACTGTTAGCCTCCATGAAGCTTTCTTGTATGGGGTATGTAAGACTTCTCTCTTGCATACCCCAGTGGCCCTTAAGTGCAAAACACATCAGCAAACCAAAAACGCAACAGCAAAATCGCAACAAAACTAAAAACGCAACACTAAAACCCAAAACAGTAAAAACCAAATACAGGTGCATCTAAATAAATTAGAATGTCATGGAAAAGTTCATTTATTTCAGTAATTCAACTCAAATTGTGAAACTCGTGTATAAAATAAATTCAATGCACACAGACTGAAGTAGTTTAAGTCTTTGGTTCTTTTAATTGTGATGATTTTGGCTCACATTTAACAAAAACCCACCAATTCACTATCTCAACAAATTAGAATATGGTGACATGCTAATCAGCTAATCAACTCAAAACACTTGCAAAGGTTTCCTGAGCCTTCAAAATGGTCTCTCAGTTTGGTTCACTAGGTAAGCCACAAACATTCATTGCCAAAGAAGCTGGCTGTTCACAGAGTGCTGTATCCAAGCATGTTAACAGAAAGTTGAGTGGAAGGAAAACTTGTGGAAGAAAAAGATGCACAACCAACCGAGAGAACCGCAGCCTTATGAGGATTGTCAAGCAAAATCGATTCAAGAATTTGAGTGAACTTCATAAGGAATGGACTGAGGCTGGGGTCAAGGCATCAAGAGCCACCACACACAGACGTGCCAAGGAATTTGGCTACAGTTGTCGTATTCCTCTTGTTAAGCCACTCCTGAACCACAGACAACGTCAGAGGTGTCTTACCTGGGCTAAAGAGAAGAAGAACTGGACTGTTGACCAGTGGTCCAATATCCTCTTTTCAGATGGGAGCAAGTTTTGTATTTCATTTGGAAACCAAGGTCCTAGAGTCTGGAGGAAGGGTGGATAAGCTCATAGCCCAAGTTGCTTGAAGTCCAGTGTTAAGTTTCCACAGTCTGTGATGATTTGGGGTGCAATGTCATCTGCTGGTGTTGGTCCATTGTGTTTTTTGAAAACCAAAGTCACTGTACCCGTTTACCAAGAAATTTTGGAGCACTTCATGCTTCCTTCAGCTGACCAGCATTTTGAAGATGCTGATTTCATTTTCCAGTAGGATTTGGCACCTGCCCACTCTGCCAAAAGCACCAAAAGTTGGTTAAATGGCCATGGTGTTGGTGTGCTTGACTGGCCAGCAAACTCACCACACCTGAACCCCATAGAGAATCTATGGGGTATTGTCAAGAGGAAAATGAGAAACAAGAGACCAAAAAATACAGATGAGCTGAAGGCCACTGTCAAAGAAACCTGGGCTTCCATACCACCTCAGCAGTGCCACAAACTGATCACCTCCATGTCACGCCGAATTGAGGCAGTAATTAAAGCAAAAGGAGCCCCTACCAAGTATTGAGTACATGTACAGTAAATGAACATACTTTCCAGAAGGCCAACAATTCACTAAAAATGTTTTTTTTATTGGTCTTATGAAGTATTCTAATTTGTTGAGATAGTGAATTGGTGGGTTTTTGTTAAATGTGAGCCAAAATCATCACAATTAAAAGAACCAAAGACTTAAACTACTTCAGTCTGTGTGCATTGAATTTATTTTATACACGAGTTTCACAATTTGAGTTGAATTACTGAAATAAATGAACTTTTCCATGACATTCTAATTTATTTAGATGCACCTGTACATGACCGCTAATTTGGGAACGCGACAGGAAATTTGGAAACATGACAAGAGAACCAAAAACACAACAAGGCAGCCAATTCGCAAACATGACAGAAAATTCGGAAATGTGATGACAGATTCAAAAACACCATAGCAAATCGGGAAGCACGACAGCACATTGGGAACCATAACAGCACATCATTAAACATGACAGTAAAAAAAAAGACCCCACAACAACAGCAGCAAACTGAATGGCCCAGAGGTGCAGTGGGTAGCACTGCGTGCACGCAGGGTGCCTTGATATGGATTGGCTTCCCATAGACAGTTAGTTCTCTCACATTGTGCCCAGAGTTCCTGGGATCGGCTCCAGATCCATCGTGACCCTCATCAAGATAAAGCAATTGCAACAAATAAACAACTGCTGCAAATTTGGGAACACGACAGCAAAAATGGAAACACTACAAGAGGTTCTGAAACATGGCAGCAAATTCATGAATCATGTCTACAAATTTGGAAAATATGACCGCAAAATCATGACAGGAAAATGACAGCAAATTCAGAAACGTGACAGCAAATTTAAAAACACAAATGCAAATTCAAAAAAATTACAGCAAATTGGGAAACAGCAGCAAACTGGGAACAAATTTGGAAGCACGGCAGCAAATTCAGAAACGTGACCGCAAATTTGGAAGCACGGCAGCAGATTTAAAAACAAAAATGCAAATTCAAAACAATGACCGCAAATTTGGAAACACAACAGTAGATTCAGAAACAGCAGCAAATTCGGAAGCATAACAGCAAATTTAAAAACAAACGCAAATTTTTAAAAATGACAGCAAATTTGGAAACAGCAGCACAAATCCGGAAACACGACAGCAAATTGGGAAACGGCAGCAAACTGGGCAACATGAGCGCAAATCGGGAAACACGACAGCAAACTGGGAAACATGAGCGCAAATCGGGAAACATGAGCGCAAATTCAGAAACAGCAGCAAATTAAGAAAACATGACAGCAGATTTAAAAACAAACGCAAATTTTAAAAAATGACAGCAAATTGAGAAACACGAGCGCAAACTGGGAAACACGAGCGCAAACTGGGAAACACGAGCGCAAACTGGGAAACACGAGCGCAAACTGGGAAACACGAGCGCAAACTGGGAAACATGAGCACAAATTCAGAAACACAGTAGAAAATTAAGAAAACATGACAGCTGATTTAAAAACAAACACAAATTTTTTAAAATGACAGCAAATTCAGAAACATGAGCACAAATTTGGAAACACAACAGCAAACTGGAAAACATGAGCGCAAATCAGGAAACACGACAGCAAACTGGGAAACATGAGCACAAATTGGGAAACATGAGCGCAAATTCAGAAACACAGTAGCAAATTAAGAAAACATGACAGCTGATTTAAAAACAAACGCAAATTTTTAAAAATGACAGCAAATTTGGAAACAGCAGCAAATTCGGAAACAGCAGCAAACTGGGAAACATGAGTGCAAACTGGGAAACATGAGCACAAATTCAGAAACGGCAGCAAATTCGGAAACATGACAGCAGATTTAAAAACAAATGCAAATTTTAAAAAATGACAGCAAATTTGGAAACAGCAGCACAAATCCAGAAACACGACAGCAAACTGGGAAACATGAGCGCAAATCGGGAAACATGACAGCAAACTGGGAAACATGAGCGCAAATCGGGGAACAATGAGCGCAAATCGGGAAACATGAGCGCAAATTCAGAAACACAGCAGCAAATTAAGAAAACATGACAGCAGATTTAAAAACAAACAGCAAATTCAGAAACATGAGCACAAATTGGGGAAACACGACAGCAAATTGGGAAACACGAGCGCAAATCGGGAAACACGAGCGCAAATCGGGAAACATGAGCGCAAATTCAGAAACAGCAGCAAATTAAGAAAACATGACAGCAGATTTAAAAACAAACAGCAAATTCAGAAACATGAGCACAAATTGGGAAACACGACAGCAAATTGGGAAACACGACAGCAAATTGGGGAAACACGAGCACAAATTCAGAAACACAGCAGCAAATTAAGAAAACATGACGGCTGATTTAAAAACAAACGCAAATTTTAAAAAATGACAGCAAATTCAGAAACATGAGCACAAATTGGGAAACATGACAGCAAACTGGGAAACATGAGCGCAAATTGGGAAACATGAGCGCAAATTCAGAAACACAGCAGCAAATTAAGAAAACATGACAGCAGATTTAAAAACAAACAGCAAATTTGGAAACAGCAGCAAATTCAGAAACATGACCACAAACTCGGAAACATGAGCACAAATTTGGAAACATGACAGCAAATCCGGAATGTTTCGCACTCATGGGCCACCGTACAGAGCTCTATGACTTGACTATGAGTGAGTGTGTGTTTCATATAGATTTGGGACTTGACCAACGACAATCAAAGTTTTACAGCGATGCATTTTCTGTAAACATTCGCCCAAATTTTGACCCTGATGTTCATACAACGCCATCCAGATCTCTGGATGATTTGGTGTGTGGTGATATATTTATCACATTATGAGTGAAGTCTGAGCCTCATTCTTTTAGGTGTTGATCTTAAGCAGCCCTCATTAAGTTCTTAGCCTGTGGATGGATTACAGCTGGGTGAGCCGCTCCCAGGACCCGGTGTGTTTGTGATATTCTGTAAAGGCTACAATGATAACCTGCCGCCTGATCTGAGACTCGCTGGGTTTGATCCCGAGTGCTTTCTCAGTACAACAGATGTCTGCTTCAGATGATTAATTGCTCGCCTCGGGGTGGGGGGGTGGGGGGGGGCAACTCAGATCCACCACCGAGCCACGAAATGCCAAATCACTGCTGCCGAGAAATAAACAGGGACGAGAGATAAACAAAATTATCCTGGTACTTAAAATGGCTCTCTGTCAGCCTGATTATTATTATTATTATTAGTATTATTATTATTAATAATAATAATAATAATAATAATAATAATATTACTTGTACTACTACAGTATTTCAGTATATTATAAGATACTGTTTTTACTGTTATTATTTGTATCCTTTTTACTCCAGGTTAAACAATTCCTTTATGATTCTTTATTCATTTATTTATATCAGAGCTCTGATCTGTTTCTATCATCCTCTTAAAGTCCTATAAATGTTCATTTTTTGTTGTAAATATTCAAATTCAATTTTTTGTTGTTGTATGTATGTGTGTATATATATATATATATATATATATATATATATATATATATATATATATATATATATATATATATATATATTCTTTTGTTTTTTGTTGTAAATATTTCAGTTATTAGCTTATGGTTATTTTAAAGTGTTACTTTTTTATTTGTATCTTTTTCCATCATAAATAAGTAAAATTAATAAATGTAACAAATGTGTTTTTTGTTAATGCTACACTGAAAATATTTGTTATTTTTGTTGGCGTTTTGTTGCAAATAAAGTAAAATGTTTGTAAAATTAAGAAAAAATAATGAGGAGAAAAATACAAGTTAAAAGACTGTAAAATATCGTTTTTTGTTAGCGCTCTTCACTGTAAATATTTCACGTTATTCTTGTTAGATTTTCATTATAAATTTGTTAGAAATGTACTTTTTCCATTGCAATACGTTCATTGCTCTTTTGATTAATAAAAATTTTTTTTTTGATAAAACTTTGCTTTGTTAAAATCAACTGTAGTTTCTTTTTACCCCCCGTTGTGAATAAATGTGTAGCAAAATGGTATTTTCGGTCATGTATTACATCAGGTTAGTTTGGGTTAATCTGCTGAACCTAAGATTTCCTTGGCTCCATCTTTGGGAGTTTCTCCTGGCCAGCCTCGCTCTTAGTTGGCCTGTGTAAAGAACCGTTATCTTTTGGACAATCCTTATTGTAAAAAGAGCTATAAAATAAAATCTGATTTATGAACCTGAATTCTGAACGAACCCGGATTTATTTTTGAACCAATGAAAATCTTCACACCAGACCAAATATGGTTACGTTCAGGCGACGCCAATCTTATTGTGTTATTTTAAAAGTTGCCAAATTGTAAGCAGCCATTTTATTTACTGTTTTCACAGAATTTGGAATTTTCTGAATCCATATTTAAATTTCGGGGGGAAATTTTGGGTTGTAAATTCTGAGCTACGTAGCCGGTGATGTGTTAAGTTACTAATAAACCACTGTGTGTCGTGCACTTATAGTAAAATAATCAGTGACGGGCTGGTGTGATGAAGCATTTGATGACGTGTTTTATTCCTCTTCTACCATCACAGCAATTCCCCCCATTTGAGAACAATACGTATGTTGTACTTTTTGTCCATTTATAGTTACATTTTGAGATTTTAGTTAGTGTGTTTTTCATTCAATGGTAATGTATTGTTTTGATGTTTTGGATTAGAGATTAAAGATTTTTGATACGATTTTAAAGTCAATTGTTTGATTAAAGCTTAATGTTTAGTTTTGATGTTTTTGATTACACAGTTATTTTGATGTAGGTGTCAATAATTTAGCTACAAATATTAGTTTTTGGTTGTAAATATTTGTATTTTTTAAATCATTTTGATTTTTAAGGTTGTGCTTCTTTACAACGTTTCAACATTCTAATGCAATGCAATGTTCCTTTTTAATCTAGTGCCTAATCTTTATTAATTCAAATATCAATAGCAAAGTCCAAAAATAGCAAAAATGTAAGAAAATACACTTTAGAAAAGTTAGACCACTTTAGAGGTTAATTCGAGTTAAAACGTCATATTCTCAGCCTAGCGTTCTGATTTCATGTTTTTGACAAAAGGGAAAGTGTTATTTTGAGGTTTTAATTGGATTATTAAGGTGTTTTTTTAATTCAATGATAAGGTATTTTGACATTTTGTATTGAAAACTAAAGATTTGATTAGAATTTAACGTTTTCTTCCGAGTTTGTAAATAATTTAGTTATAAATTTTATGGACATATGATTGTTTTTTGTTTTGTTTTTTTTGGTTTACAACCTTTAGACATTCTAATCTAATGCTTAAGTTTTGATAATTCAAAGACAAACATCCACGCTGAAGTTATTTCAATTTTCTTTTTCAGCCAGTTATTTTGAGGTTTTACTGTAAAGATCTTATTTTAAGCTTATTTTTGATTTGATGGTATTATTTTATTAGGTAAGAAGGTATTTTGACATTTTGGATTAGGGACTCAAGTTTTAACTCTGATTAAAATGTTTCATTTAGAGGTTTTAAGGTTTTGATTTGTGTTTAGGGTTATATTTTGAGGTCATAATTTGTGGTAGTTTTGATTAGACTTGAAGGTGATATTTTCGAGGAGTTGATTTTATTTTTTAAGGTTATGTTTTTCCCACCAGCACCCCGCCTTTTGAGTCCCGTGAAACTTTAAAAAAAAAAAAAAAAAAAAAAAAAAAAAAAACCGTTTAATTTTAAGTGTAATATTTTATTTACGAGAACTGGACCCTGGAAGTAAATTGGGATCAGACACAGGATTATCTAATCTAGAAGACCGTAGAATTTATAAATCTCCTGGAGAAATGTTTCTACTAACACAAAAAGTTCACAATGAACTCAACGACCAATAAACCCACCAGATCAACTTATGAACTTTTTAAATTCTTAGATGCAGCATCTATTTCAGTCTTGCTCAGAATTTCAAGAAAACCAGCTTCCTTCAAACCCAGATTGGTTTGGTAAATGATGCTGATTGGAGCAGATATAAAAAAAAAATTAAAAGGTAAGAGTCTTCTGTCTCACATTCGCGAGAATAATGTTTATGTTTGCCTGCGTGATATCTCAGTTTAACAGACTGGATGAACTGCGATCGCCTCGGAGATGAAACAATCGAGAGAGAGAGAGAGAGAGAGAGAGAGAGAGAGAGAGAGAGAAGGACAGGGATAGAGCGAGAGAGAAAGAAGGGGAGGGATTGTGGGAAGGCACTTGTCTCTCATATTCCTAGTGGCCCCACACACTCTCAGCTGGACCACAAACATCTAACAAACATTATCTTCTTACCCATATCTTCATTTCCAACATCTTTTTCTTCTCCAGAGTTTAGTTCTAGTTTTACAGAAATGGCCAGTTTTATCTTGCAGCATTTGTACATGGACAATTAATTGTTTTTTTTCCTTTTTGCTCCACTCGTTTTTTCTCCTCATTTCTTTTGAACTCGGCTGAAGGTAAGACTAAAATTTTATTCATTAATTTTGTCCTTAAAATCTGACTAAGAGTTGCTTTCGAGATTCAACAGGTGTGTGTTACTACACCACAGTGCTCTATTTATTCATTTTAAAACTAAAAGGTTTTGAAAATAGATTATGCATTTAATAATATACATTTTCTTTTATCTATTTTCTTTAATACTTTTTTACTTATTTATTTCTTCAAATATCCACACTCGTAAAAAAAAACAAAAACCCTGTTCAGGTTTTAATTATAGATTAAATTGAGATTGTTGAGCTCATCATTATTACCTATAAGCACAATTTCTGCACTTGCTTGGAAGCTCTAGATCTCTAATTACAATATAAACTGTGGATTTGAGATTTTTGCTGTTATTTCATGCTCCCTAATTTTGTCGACAACTATAATATTCATCATAATATTATAACTGAACATTGAACTGAAAATTCCTATCATGAACTTCTAATGTCAGACATCAATTGATATAACTTGTTTTTCGAAATTTCTGGCTGTGATCCGTGAACAAACATGGCAGCCTGTCGTGTCGGGATCGTTTTTCGGAGCGTTCCTCGTTCGTAACGTCGACATGGCCGCCTCGCTCCTCCCCTCCTGTCATCCGTCCCTTTCCTACATCTGCTTTGTCTTTCCTCAGCAAAGCCCCATGATCAGAAGCAGAGCTCCGGCCGCACTCATGTCCTCAGTCATCGCTCCCTCCAATCCCTCTGGCTCCACGGGACCCAAAGAGGTGGAGTTGATCCTGGTGAAGGAGCAGAACGGTGTTCAGTTCACCACCTCCGCCCTCGTTGCGCCGACCGGCCAGACTCATCCGTCTGGAGAGGAGCGAGAAACCTGGGCCAAGAAAATCGACTTCCTGTTGTCGGTCATCGGCTTCGCGGTGGACCTCGCCAACGTCTGGAGGTTCCCGTACCTGTGCTACAAGAATGGAGGAGGTAAGAGGGGAAAATTAACGATTTTTAATACATTTTTTGGTAAACTTTGATCATTTTTTAAAACATTACCAGGGTAAGCTAGAGAAAGTCACCATTAAGCAGAAGCTCCTCAGATGCCTGGAGAAATGCCTCCAAGATGACCTGCAAGATCAGTTCCAAATTAACTGGAGGCAATTTTGTGTATGAATTTGATGTGATGTGTTCCTGAACTGAGCTGCTCTTAAGATATTTTCGACAAACCTAGCGTTTATTAGCACCTAGAACACTCTTCTAGCAGTTTATCACCTCGATCTCAGAAGACCCCTTTCTTTTCTCCAGACGTCAAGCAGACAACACGACTATGGAAATGTCAATCCTGTTTATCCTGTTAATCCAGGGCATTCTGGAGTGCCAACTGGAACAATTTTAAAATAAACACTTCTAAGCCATTATACGACTATATTTTGCTACATCAGTTTACATATTTTGTACTGACAATTTAAATATCCAATCTATATAGTAATTCTATATAATACTATCTTTTTATATTTGTTTTTTTTCCTCCACAGGGTAAAATGGGTATAAATATTGTATATTTATTTAATTCCTTCCCACCGCCACCCCACCCCCCAAACGGTGTACGTGCCTGGTCCTGTAGCAGGACCCTATTTGACTTAAATATTGACTCAAAATATCAAAATTAAATGGATGTTTTTTCAATAATTGGGTGGGGAAACTATAATTGTGTTCACCAAGAGCCATAACCTTATATAATATAATCATTTTATACATTAAACATACTAACACCAATAATGAATTAGTATCTGTTAGAGCTTAAGCCACTGAATTATCTTATTATACTGTTAGAATTCTTACAGGACAAAATATCATGGTTAATCATTATGCGCAGGCTGTAAAGACGCACACGGTCACTGTCTGATCTCAATAATTATACAGAATTCCATCAATAGTTCTGTTTACACATTAGATAATACTTTCGTACACCCAAAAAAGATCCGATGTCTAAGCCATTTCTAACGTCAGTATTTTGGTTTTCATTTTTCCCCTCAACGTGCTTAAACATCAGGTCTGATCTATAAAGACAAAATGTCTGATCTCAATAATTATACACAAATTACATTAATATGTAAATGTCTTATCTGACGTCTATACCATAATCTAATCTCAATTTTTTTTTTCTCTTCTTTTTCCTCATCATCAATGTAAGGTCTGGTCTGTAAATGAAAAAAATGTCTGATCTCAGCCTTAGCTTCTAGTTTATTCACATAAAGAATTCTTTTTATATTAGTGCTTGTTTTTAGATCGCACTAATCTACGGCTTTTTCTTATTATTATTTTCCTGTAAAATATTTTTTTTAAAACCTGGAAGTGAGCCATCAAACTAGCACAGCATAAAATACAGAACATATCCAATCTCATGTCCAAATCTGATCTCAATAATTTCCTTTTCCCCCACCGAGGTGCCTTCCTCGTCCCCTACTTGTTCTTCATGGTGATTGCCGGAATGCCGCTCTTCTATATGGAATTAGCTTTGGGACAATACAACCGTGAAGGAGCTGCGGGAGTATGGAAGATCTGTCCGATATTTAAAGGTAGGCTAACACCGCGACTCTGATTTAGTTGTTGTTATCTGATGCGATATGCGGTAAAATAATAAGTGTGCACTGTTCCGATCTTATAAAATGTTTCTCAATATGGCAGAATCGACTCTTGTTCGATTATCGGTCGATTCAGGTTAAGTGTAGTTACAGCGTCACTTTAGTTTACGAAATTGTTGTGTAATTTACCAATTTATCTGACGGTGACGTTGATATTCCAGGTGGTTTCGTCACGTTCACAACCCAACTCTGCCTTTACACTGACCATACACAAGCCAACGACAAATTTCTAGAAGTGTGAGAAGTGCTAATCTGAAAGAGGATGATGGCAAACAAAAATGAAAAATGAAACATGCGGACGGACAGAATCTTAAAAACCTCAAGCTCACGGTCAAGAATGTTGGTGTTTAAGTAAGCCCGATTTCGGATTGATGACGTAAGCAGAAGCTAGTCACATTCTTTAATTGCGGATCTATCGCTAGAGGATCATCATCATGTGACCTGGCATGGAGGACGCACGTTATTACACGGTTCTTAAAAAAATATCGTATAGTGTAAAACAGGCTAGTGATTAGCTAGTTTGTGCAACTTGTATTTCCCAGTTGCCTAGCAACATCTCCATACTCTAGCCATGTGGTCGTGTGTTTGCCTTCCCAATTTGCATCAGTAGTTGCAGAACATTCAGTAATTTATTACCATTTTTTACTGATTAAAGAATCTCTATTTAACGTAAAATAAAAAAAAAATTAAAAATATGATAAAAGATTAGTAAAAACATTGTAATATGAATGTATGATACAGGTACGTACCTGCTGTAGTGTCATATCGGTAAAGGAGTCGGTATCGGGTGTTAGTCGTTTTCCGTAAATGCTGCGTGTTAGGTGTGTACATACATGCGGTGCATCGCCTGGATGAAGGAACAGAGAGGACACGTTCAGTCAGACACGAGACAGGTACCGTTTATCTCTCGATAAAAACTCTGAAATGGGAGACAGTCAAATTGGCTTTTAGTCTCGAAACCCTAAAAGCATGTCGTGTTCACGTTATCTGACTGGAAGGAGAGAATTAACACGCTTCAGGAGATCTATGTCACCTTTGTTGCAGGATTTTTCTTATAACTTTTACTTGGGCGTGTTGGATGGCCAGTCATACATACATTTTATATATATATATATATATATATATATATATATATATATATATATATATATATATATATATATATATATATATATATATATAAAATAATTTTTCTGAACCCTAACCCTAGAGAACACGTAGCATATTTTTCATCCCCAAAAATATGTACAATATACATAGTACGTAAACATTGCTTCAATGTATTACTCACATTAACGTACCAGGCCTTTTTAGTTTACGTACTGTATACTAAAGCCAAAAATAAAAAGAATATTTCAAAGTGTGGAAAATACTTAATACCTAGAATATGGAAAAAGGAATTGTATACCTCAGAAAAATCTCAACTAATACATTTGCAAGAATAAACAGTACTTTACAAGAAAAAGAGGAGCTGCAAGCTTTTATTTACATTAACTAAAGAAGCTTACACACAGCTAACTAATATACCAAAAGAAAGTTATGTATAGCTAGCTAAAATTACCACAAGATGTTATATCTAACTACCTAAAGTTACCACATGAGGATTTGGATGTTTTTCAACAGAATCCACAGAACGTTAGTTTAACTTGCCAAATTTACCACAGAACGTTATTCTAACTAGTTATAATTACCACAGAATGATCTTTAAACTAGCTGAAGATGCCACAAGATATTACTCAAAAACTAGTAAATGCTAGCCAAACCAGCAAAGTCTACCACAGAAAATTATCCTAACTAAAGTGACCACAGGATGTAGTTTTATCTAGCTAATATCACCACAGACTGCTATTAGAATGTTATGTCTGGCTAGCTAAATTTACCATAGCCGGTTATGTATATTAAATATCAAGTTAACATAGGATGTTGTGACTAGCTATCCAAAGCTACCACAAGAGGGTCTAGCTACCAAAAATGATCACTTAAGGTTATTTCCTTGCTCAAGATACCACAGGATGATGATCGATCTAGCTAAACACAAAATGTTACATCTAGCTAGCTGAATTTACCACACGATGTTAATAAATAAATATGATTCAAACTTGCCACAGGATATATTCAAACTAGCTAAACGTACCACTGGTTTCTCCTCTAACTAGCTATGGTTAACACCATCACTCATGTGTTAATGTGTTATCACTAGTGTGTTAGTGACATTATCACTACATAAATGTTATTTTATCTATCTAAATTTACCACAGGATATTATATAAATGAGCTAGACTTATCACAGGGTAGTGTTCAAACTTTAGCTAATTGGAAAATCTCTGTAGCTAAATGTTTAGCTAGCTAAATTTATGACAGGAGTCTATGGACGTTATTCATCCTAGCTAAAGGTACGGCGGGGTGTTACTCTGACTAGCCAGGTTTACCACAGAAGGTGATTACTGTGACTAGCTACATTTTAGCACACAATGTTATTCAAACTAGCAAAGGTTACAACAGGACGTTGTATGCCTAAGCTGGCTAAATTTACCACAGGTGGTTACGGAGGGCATTCGGACTAACTAAAGCTCCCACAGGATAGTTTCCAAACTAGATAAAGCTAGTCTAAGTAGCCATATTTGAGTAGCTAAATTTACCACAGGATGTTATGGCTGTTATTCAAACTAGCTTAATTATCAAGCAAATAAGAACAAGCATGAAAGTCCAAACTCGCTGCGTGTGTTTTTGTGTGCAGAGCTACAGGTGTGTGATCAAATTTAGACTCGGACAGACCGAGCTGTCAGAACGAGGGAGAGAAAGAAAGAGAAAGACAGACATCTTAATGACAAGCTCTGTTTTCTGTGCGCCTGCCACTCGGCGGGAGATTACTGTAATTACTGCTGATCAACACGTTCACTTCCTCGCGATCGATGCTCTGCAAAGCGCCTGAAAATTGCACATGTGCGCACAATGAGATGACGTGAATGTGTCTCCTAGCAAACACCCCCCCCCCCCTTTTTTACACCTTAGCCACAAACGTCCTTCTGATCCAGACGGCGTTATTTTATCACAACGCAATTAGAGCAATTAGAAAATCCCCGATATTAACCCTCGTCTAGCTTGGGGATCCTCCTGATGGCGCGTAGGCATAGAAATAACAGATGGAGAAAATCAGACGGCACCCTAACGCAGTTACGGTGCCCTCCAGAATTATCGGCACCCCTCCGGAAAATGAGCAAAAAACATAAGTATAAAAGGCATAACGCATGCAACATACACAGACATTATATGATTACTTAAATTTTTGTTTTTGCTGGTTTCAAAATGATCAGCACCGTTATTATTATTTGTATTTATATGCTTATATAACTCCTGCCATGAGGAGAGTATAAAGGATTTTCACAGGTGTGCAACCTTTACTTTATACCTCAGGGAAACAGGACATGTTTAAAAGCAATGATAAAAAACACCTTGGGAAATAAAAGCAATTAATTGATCATTTAAATTATTCTGTAAAGCATGTCAATAGTATATTTTGAATTAAAACATATCATTTAATTTAAAATTTTGTTGGTTTTTTTTGAACAAAGATAAAAGCTGGTTATTGAGAGCAAGGGCCAATATAAGTGTTTCCAAGAAACATTTCTTAATGATGTCAATAACTTTAGCACATGTATTTTTGCCAAAATATGAGAAAAAAAATAAATAAAAATAAAAGAATGAGTAGTTCTAATGATATTTGAGCAAAGGTAAATAATTCACCATTGTTTGTGTGGAGAATTTGTCTTATTGTGTGTAATGTTTGTTCATTTTATGAAGGGTGCCAATAATTCTGGCCGGCACTGTAAATTCATCGAAACAAACACGATTTTTAAACTCTCCACATGCTTTGTTACTGCTTCTCATTCCCTGTCTGTGCTGAGCATAAAATATTCTAGCTATTTTCCTCCTGGTTTGCGCCTCGAGGGATTAGCTGATTTATTACCGCTGCTTTGGGCTGTTGATGAAAAAATTCGGAGAGAAAAGTGAGACGTCTTTTGGTGATGGGGAGTCAGAAACGATGAGATTTTAAAACCGCAGCCTGATCTAAAAGTCCACTAGCAGCAAGAACATCAGACGCTAGTACTCAAATTTCATTTTTCACTCAAGCTAGGAATCATGAAAAAGTATTTCTGCATGGACTGTACGATTCCCCCTGTCCTCAGGTGTCGGCTTCACTGTGATCCTCATCTCGCTGTACGTTGGTTTCTACTATAACGTCATCATCGCCTGGGCTCTGTTCTACCTGTTCTCGTCGTTCTCCGCCGAGCTGCCGTGGGTCGACTGCAACAACACGTGGAACAGCGCAAACTGCTCCGACCTGAACGCCACCTTCCTGAACGACTCGCACAAAGCCACGCCCGCTTTGGAGTACTTCGAGTGAGTGCACGTGTGTGTGTGTTATAAAACACAAAGTTGAACTTTAATCAGTAGCCCTAGCTAGCTATTAACTCTGAAAGTTGGCTATGTAAACATAGCACTGTTTTGTTAGCGTTACTAATGATAACATTACCGCTGTGATCTGATGTTACATATCTAGCCAAACTTGCCAACAAGCTGTTTATCTAGCTTATCTTTACAAATGTCACTATTTGTCACTTCTAAGTTTTTTTTTTTTTTTTGCAGGCGTGGTGTTCTGCACCTTCAGGACAGCACGGGGATCGATAATCTCGGCCTGCCTCGCTGGCAGCTCACTTCCTGTCTCGCTGTAGTCATTGTCGTCCTTTACTTCAGTCTGTGGAAGGGCGTCAAGACCTCAGGCAAAGTGAGACGATTCTCTATATCAGAAGGGCAGAGATTTAAATGAACGAAAGGAAATATGTATAAAAATACAGGTGGTCACGACAATAATAAAACCTGTGTGTGTGTAGGTGGTGTGGATCACTGCCACGATGCCTTACGTGGTTCTGACTGTTCTCCTGCTGCGGGGTGTGACTCTGCCCGGAGCTATCGACGGCATTAAAGCCTACCTGAGTGTGGACTTCCTGCGCCTGTGTGATGCTCAGGTACACACACACACACACACACACACACACACACACACACACACACACACAAATCATTGTGTACAGAGCTGTTCATAGTGATGCTAATTGGCAGTTGAGCTGCTTAAGTGCACTTGGATGTGAAAAACCACACACATATGCACAAGTACAGTATATTATATAATATTTATGATAAAGATTAATGGATGGATGAACAGATAAACACATGCGTGGACAGATATGATATCAAAGTGAAGTTACTGACTGTTCAATGAAGGAACGAATAGGTGGACAGAGAGATAGATAACTGGATGGAGGGAAAGGTGGACAGATGAACAGGTAGATAAATGGATGGAGAGATAGATGGACAGATAAACAGGTTGTAGCAGTGTGAACGTGTATAGTGAATCGCAGGATAGTTGTCTGCGTTTGTGATAAATTTCGCCGTGTCTCGCTGGTCACTCGCTCAAACGACCTCAAAGCTGCAGTTTGAGAATTAGATTAGACGCATGCGAGCGGCGGCAATTTGCAAAATTACCCTGCATTCAACGAGTTCCTTTCATCTCTGAGCTCAATGAGTTCCTGCAATTATCCTTAATGACGGCACTGCGGCCGCTTTGTGTACGTGTGTGTAGGTCTGGATCGAGGCGGCGACGCAAATCTGCTTCTCTTTAGGAGTCGGCTTCGGTGTTTTAATCGCCTTCTCCAGCTACAACAAATTCACCAACAACTGCTACAGGTACACGCACTGTACACACACACTGATTTCGTTGCCTTATCCAGCAACAAGTACATCGATAAATGCTACAGGGTACATCACTTCACTCTCCTGACTCAGTGTACACACACAGTACTCGTACTGTACACACTTAACATACTCATATTGTACACACTGAGCACATACACCATACACACTGCGACACCACAGTGTAGCCACTGCACACACACACACACTCACACACACTCATACTCTTAAATCGCCTTCTCCAGATACAGCAAATTCACCAACAACTGCTACAGGTACACAATTCAGTTTTCTTTGTATAGCGCTTTTAACAATGGACATTGTCCCAAAGCAGCTTATACATACATATACATATATACATTCAGGATATCAATTTTAAATGTATGAATTTATCCCTAATGAGCAAGCCAGAGGCGATGGCAGCAAGGAAAAACTACCTGAGATGAAGCATGCTTATTGTCCCGTAATGGTTAAGGACAATGCGGGCGACAGCATCCAAACCTCCCAGTTCACCACAACACTCTATGCCCATGAACCCTCCAGATCTGCTCCTTTACCTAAACACTATATTATAAAAAACTATATTGACTAAACAAATATGTTTTCAGCCTGGACTTAAACACCAAGACTGTGTCTGAGTCCCAAACACTAACTGGACTCTTGCAGCTGCATTCTGGACTAACTGGAGTTTGTTTCTGCACCTACTGGAACATCCAGAGAGTAAAGCATTACAATAATCCAACCTTGAGGTGACGAAGACATGAACTAATTTTTCTGCGTCGTGTAGTGACATTGTATTTCTGAGATGAAAGAAGGCTATCCCAGTAATATCTACATGGGCGGCAAATGAAAGACTGGAGTCAATAATCACACCAAGGTCTTTTAGTGCTGCACATGATGACACAGAAAGGCCATCCAGAGTTACTATATAATCAGAAAACTTACTCCTAGCTGCATGTGGTCCTAGTATAAGTACTTCTGTCTTGTCAGAATTAAGTAGAAGGAAGATAATCATCCACTGTCTAATGTCAAGCAACACAAGCAAGGAGGCACAACCCTGATCGGAGGCCAGTAGTAGGTCATTTACCACTTTAACCAGCGCCGTCTCTGTGCTATGATGAGGCCTAAATCCCGACCGATACATTTCATGAATGTTATCTCTATGTAGGTACGAGCATAGCTATTGTCCTATGACCCTTTCTAAGATCTTGGAGATAAAGGGGAGATTTGATATTGGCCTATAGCTGGACAACTGACAGGGGTCGAGGTCAGGTTTTTTAATCAAGGGTTTGATAGTTCTTTGGGATCAGATGGTGATCTAATAATAGTTGATAACTGGGAGATTAAAAAAAAAAAAAAAAAAAAAACCTCAGGTGCATTAGCTGTTGTGAACATACGTTTGACGCGGTAGCGTGGTACACACTGTACACACAGTACTCACTACACTCAAAATACATTCACTGTATTTACACTGTTCACATAATACTCATTTTCCAAACACAATGTACTCACTCAATGTACAGAGAAACTATACACGCTGTACTCGGTGCTCATGCACACTACACGCTGTACACACACACTAAGTTGTACTCGATCATACTACACACTGTACACTCATTGTATACACAGCACATACAGAGAACATACATAGAGAAAATACACTGTAAACACAGCATGTACTCACTCAACATATACTCACTGTACTCACGCACACTACACACTTTACTCATGCACAGACATTACACACTGTATTCAAAAATACTATACACTGTACACACAGCGTACACTTACTGTACCTATACTTTCCACACAATGTACTCACTCAATGTACAGACACTATACACACGGTACTTGCACAATACTCCTGCACACACTGTATATATTGTATTTAATCAAACTACACATTGTATTCACGCTACATACAAACACAATGTACTCACACTGTAATCATCGTATACGCACCGCACATAAACAGTAGAACTACACACTCACTACACACAGCGTACATTCACTGTACTCACACTGTTGACACCGTACTCATTTTACACAGTGTTCAACATGCATTCACACTACACACACACACCCTACACACTGTACACACATCGTATAAATTGTACTCAATCATACTACACGCTGTACTCACACTGTACACTTAGTGTATACACTGCATATACATTGTAGACAACGTACACTCACTGCACTTACACCATGCTCATGCTGCACACAATGTGCTCACTCACAGTGCTCACACAAACTACACACTGCACACTGTACTAAACACTGCACACTGTACTAAACACACTATTCACACTGCAACACTATACACAGTAGTCACTGTACACATAGTATTCATAACTATATACACACCGACTGCATGTCTGACACTGCAAGTCATAATGTAACTCACACAACACATTGTACGCACACTGCAAGTCATACTGGAGACACTGCAATTCATTATACACACACACACTGCAAGTCATACTGGAGACACTGCAACTCACATTGTACACAAACACACTGCAAGTCATACTATACACACCAACTCTCACATTGTACACACACTGCAAGTCATACTGGAGACACTGCAACTCATTGTACACACACACACACACACACTGCAAGTCATACTGGAAACACTGCAACTCATTGTACGTACACACGCACACACACACTGCAAGTCATACTGGAGACACTGCAACTCACATTGTACACACACACTGCAAGTCATACTGGAGACACTGAAACTCACATTGTACACACACACACACTGCAAGTCATACTATACACACCAACTCTCACACTGTACACACACTGCAACTCTCACATTGTAGACACACACTGCAACTCACATTGTACATACACACACACTGCAAGTCATACTATACACACCAACTCTCACACTGTACACACACTGCAACTCTCACGTTGTAGACACACACTGCAACTCACACATTGTGTATTGTGCAACACACACACACACACACACACACACACACAGCCAGTCATACTATACACACCAACTCTCACATTGTACACACACACTGCAAGTCATACTGGGCACACTGCAACTCCTAATGTACACACACAGCAATTCTCACATTGTGCACACACACACTGTAACTCTCACATTGCACACACACTGCAAGTCATACTATACACACCAACTGCAACTCTCACATTGTGTACACACACACACACACACTGCAAGTCATACTATACACACCAACTGCAACTCTCATATTGTGTACACACACACACACACACTGCAAGTCATACCAGGCACACTGTAACTCCATGTACACACACAGCAATTCTCACATTGTGCACACACATACACACACACAGTAACTCACATTGCACACACACTGCAAGTCATACTAGACACACCAACTCAAACTGTATACACACACAGCAACTCTCACATTGTACACACTGCAATTCTCACATTGTACACACACACACACACACACACACACACACACACACACACACACACACACAGTAACTCACATTGCACACACACTGCAAGTCATACTAGACATCACCTCAAATTGTACACACACACAGCAACTCACACTGCACACACTGCGATTCTCACATTGTGCGCGCACACACAGTACACACACTGCAAGTCATACTGTACACACATTGCAACTCATTGTACACATACACATTGTACTTCATATTGTACACACTGCACTCAGATTGTACACACACTATAATTCATACTGGACACAGTCCAGTTCATACTGTACACACTGCAACTCACGTTCACAAACAATTCATTCACATACTGGATACACACCACACACACACACACACACACGGTGCACTGCCCATTAACGTCCTGACAGACATCAGTAGGTCTGTTGCTTATTGCAGTTTCCATTTTCAGATCTGACTCCGCACACTGCTAGTGATAAATGTGCAAATCACTGATACTATTCATCATCACAAGGCTATTCACTGTGTGTTCATAGAGACGCCATCATCACCAGCTCCATCAACTCACTGACCAGCTTCTTCTCCGGCTTCGTCATCTTCTCCTTCCTGGGCTACATGTCGCAGAAACACAACGTGGCCCTCGATAAAGTCGCCACCGACGGTGAGTGCGTGCTCTGTGAGGACGGGGAACTTTACATATGTACCGGGACCTACTGGACACTGCAAGAGTGGACCAGATGGGTATCAGTGAGAGGAGGAAACCGTGTTTAAATGAGTGTGCTTCCATTATAATATTTTCTAACTTCATATTGCCGGATTATTTATTCGATACTCGTCCATTTCAAGCTAAAAGTAGCTCCATACTGGTAGATTGACGAAGTCTTTAAGAGAGAGACAGTGAGAAAGAGACGCTTTGAAAATGCATTTAGGGATGAACAGAGATTGAGAGAGCAAGACAGACAGATTACCCAACAGAAAGATAATCAGACAGACAGGCAGGCAGGCAGACAAGCCTTTGGATGAATGAAAGGATGAATGAAAAACAGACCTATGGATAGATGGATGGGTGAATGTGTGAGAGACCTAAGGATGGATGGATTGATGCATGAGGCAGACATATGGAGGAACGGATGAGGTATGCATGTATGGATGGATGCATGGATACAGACCCTTGGATAGATGGATGGATGAGACATACTCATGGATGGATGGAGATGGACCTGTGGACAGATGGATGATGGATAGAGAGAGAACTATGGATGGATGGATTAAAGGATGGATGGACGGAAGGATGAAGGAATGCAGACCGACCTATGGATGGAGGGATGGAAGGATTTAGACAGACCTGTGGACAGATGAACAGCTTGATGAATAAATAGATGGAGATGGATAAAGAAAGACAGATAGATCCTTACATGGATGAAGGAACAGACGGAGACAGACCTTTGGACAGAAAGACAGACAGATGAACAGACATACATTAATAATGTAACATGTTTATCTCATGTCCTGCAGGTCCTGGTTTGGTGTTTATAATTTACCCCGAAGCCATTGCGACGTTGCCGGGCTCCTCCGTCTGGGCCGTGATTTTCTTCATCATGCTGCTCACGCTGGGCATCGACAGCGCCGTAAGACCCTCACAAAATACGGAGAGCAACTGGGGTCAAAATACGTTCATTAAAACACACTAGTTTTGAAAAGTTTGTATTAATGTTTACGGATGTATGTGCGTTATAAAAACAATTATAACTTAGAAAATTGACAAAAAAATTCACAGAAAGGCCACAAACACCATTTTAAAATCACTGAAACATAACCATTCCGACACTGGAGACTCCTTCCATAAATTTTTAAACAAATGTCTCCTTACAGAAGACTTCACCATTTGTCACCGTCAGTGAGAATGCAGGTTAATAACAGAGGTGAGAGGTGCATTGTGGGAATCGATTTATTTATTTATTTTTAATTACCTGCTGTAGATGGGCGGGATGGAGTCGGTGATCACGGGACTCATCGATGAATTCAAGTTCCTGCACAAACACAGAGAACTGTTCACACTCTTCATCGTGGTGTCCACCTTCCTCATCTCGCTCTTCTGCGTCACCAACGTGAGTGAGACACAAACATGGCCGCCTGGACAGGCCAGGACTGAGGCTGGACTTAAATTTAAAGAGACAGAATTCATAGTTTCATCTGATTCTTAAAAAAATCTCTGATGTGAATAGTGTGTGCTAAGTCTCTCTCTCTCTCTCTCCATTCCTTACAGGGAGGAATCTACGTCTTCACATTGTTGGACCACTTTGCGGCAGGGACATCGATCCTCTTCGGCGTGCTGATTGAAGCCATCGGCATCGCCTGGTTTTATGGTGAGTATGTGTGTTCATGGAAGCTGATTCTCCATTACAGAAGTGACAGCCAATCAGGGATGAGAGAGGCAGGTTGTGTTCCAATTCATCATTGCTTCATTAGACGCGGCTGAGTGGCATCCCACTGGACTCGCACATCACATGACCCTCGTATGAGGGCTACACTTTTCTCCGCAGTCTAGTTCCTCTTAGCCATTCACAGGACAATCTGGTCACGTTTATTACCACACACACACTACATGGGACACAAACACCATTAGTCCATTGTAGGCGTGTCCCAAACCACACAACCTAGTCACTATATAGGCCACTTATGCTCCATAATCACTCCACTGAGACTGCGGCCCAAACACACAGCTCTCAACGTAGGCCAAATCTCACTATTACAGTGTATACACAGCGCGATTTAAATTTTATTGGTTAAAGGGGAGATCATGTGACCCGTGTTTAATTCAGTGGAGCAAAAAAAAAAAAAAGAAAAATCTACAGACAGTAAATCCTACTGTTTTACCGCAGAAAGCTGAACTTTCCGAATGTTCCCCGAGGCGAAACTCATCTAAACGACTGACCTGAACTTCAAAAGAACAACAGGGTCATCAGAGACCAATATGAAGAGAACACTGATTGACCTTTGACCTGAAAGGTCACCAGGATCCAGGCTGTAACCCAGAAACCTGGGCTTTTGTTCCGGGAAAAGCTAAACGAGTCGCGCCTGAGGAGCATCGGCGCTGACGGTGACCTGCGGCGGGGAAACGCGTGTCACTGACATATTGCTGCTATTTATGGCTACAACGTCTCTCTGAATTTCTCTTTCCTCTTTGATTAGAGCACTTGGTCACGTATATAAAAGGCACAACGTGCACCAGAGAGAACGCTCGGTTCTGGGCACGACTTGGCAAAGGACTCGGGTTACCATGATTAGTTTTATAGAAAAATATTTAGCAAAGGAAAGCAATAAAACACTTAAACAGCAGCTGTACTCAATGATCACACTGAGCTAATGGGCGTGGCCGAATACTTAAATGAGCATGTGGCAACCACCCAATTATAGTGTTACACAGTAGCTACGCTCACTAGATTAGCAGCTCATGCATTTCACTCGCTAGGCTAGCTTTCAGTTGCAAGACCAGTTTTTTGCTAGCTAGGTTAGCTCAGATGCTCTTCAGGTGAAGACTGGTTTTAATAAATGTAGCATGGGAGGCACAAGCAACATCAGCCTCGTGATTGGTCACAATTGGTGAAGCTTCCGCAATGTTTTACACATGATTAGCCCCACCCACTTTACATTGAAAGGGAAGAAATTCTGATGTTTCCCCAGTGAAGAAGTTGACAGTTCACATAAACTGTGTGTATGTGTGTGTAGGTGTGGATCGTTTCAGTGACGATATCCAGGAGATGATTGGGCAGCGACCAGGAATTTACTGGCGACTCTGCTGGAAATTCGTCAGTCCCTGTTTCCTGCTGGTACAGGACTCTTTTTCATCATTTATAAAGTCCGGGTGGTTACGCAGCACTGTTATGGAGCTGGAAATTACAAGCGCTAGTTACCAAAAGGCTCCGAGTTCCCAAAAGCACCACTGTCTAATACCCTTATGCTACCCTTATGCTTAAGTTTTCACCTCCGGGTAGTAGAAAGTAAAACATTATTTCCACATGACAGTGCTTGTAGATCAAAGTAATGATAATGCTAATAAAGATGTTAGCTAAAAATAGTTTCATACCTGCAGACCTAGAGAGCTAGTTAACGCTTGCTAGCTCCAAAATAACTAGCTTATAAAGCAAACAAGTTTAATTTCTCTAGCCAACATGATTAATATTGAAGTTACTAGCTAAAAGACTAGTGATCAAATAGCTGATTAGCTAACCAGCTAGCATTTGTGGTAGCAACGTGATTAATAATACCATGCAAATTAAAATATCAGAAGGATTTTTCCGTGCTTCAGCCAGGACCAGAGAAATGAGTCACGTGATGAAAATTCAGGTCGTTGATTGGCTACAGAGACAAAAACTGTCCACTAAAAGGCATTTACTTTTTTTTAGCTAATATATAGGTAACTAGCTAACATGCTAGCTAACATTTTTTTAAGCCATAAAACCTCCTAGCCATCTAAAGATATTAAAGAATAACCAAGTGAAACTGAAAATTTAAACGTTGTGTCTGGTCAAGAGCTGAAAATTTACCTCTAGATGGCGCCAACAATGTTTTTTTTTTTCGGCTATTGTAAACCGTTTCCTGCATTTTCTCCCTTTTCCATCCTGTATCTAGTTCATGGTGGTGGTGAGCTTCGCGACCTTCAACCCCCCGAAATACGGCTCCTACTCGTTCCCCACGTGGGCCAACATGCTCGGCTGGTGTCTGTCCATCTCCTCCATGATCATGGTTCCCATCTACGCCATCTACAAGTTCTGCATCCTGCCCGGAAGCTTCTGTACCGTACGTCCACAGCAGTCTTTACGTTAAGTGTTCAGAACTTTCTGCTTTTGTACACTCTTAAGCGTCCTGCGGTGGTCCCCTGGAGGTACAACCCTACAATGTTTTGTCCCCCCCCAACCCCCAACCTAAGAGTGTAGCAGATACCATGAGTTAAATGTTAAACTCCTGAAAGGATCTAGGTATTATGGGAGAAAATAATGGGCAATAATTTGCAGTTTGTACCGCACACTTACCGAGTTAATACACACACTGTTTGAAAAAACGGTTCCTCAGGGGGTTCTTCAAGCATTCTCTGGATTATAAAGGCTTCTTAGCTTCCTAAAGGATCCTGCTTGGAACCATTTATGAGGAGGTTGTAGGGTTCCCTCGGAGGGACAACCAAAGAACCCTTAAGGTTTCTAAATGTTTTGAGTGTAGCCAGTTTATGAGCTCGTGTTTTTTTAAATTTTTTTTTTAACAATTTGTTTTCTGGTTGTAGAAACTGGCATACGCCATCACGCCAGAGACGGAGCATCACCTGGTGGAGCGCGGTGAGGTGCGACAGTTCACGGTACGTTCAGATGAGACTTAAGCTTAAGACGTCTTGTCTTAAACATACACTTTAATTTAACCATTTTTGTTGCACAGTAAAAAAAAAAAAAAAAAAAAAAAAAAAGTATTTTCTTTCATATCTCTTATTCCATTTACTTCTTAGGGGATGCTAACTTTTGCACTTGACCGAACAAATCCTAAAACCTGCTTGTGATGTTCTCATGTGTTTTCTGTTTTCTTTTAGCTTCATCACTGGCTGGTGGTGTGAACGTGGCAAAAAGAACAACAACAAAAAAAGTCAATTCCTCCAGCTCCGTAGGGGGCGCTGTGTGCCAAACAAGCCGTACGTCTCGTCCTTCTCTTTCTCGCGTAAAAAAATAAATAAAATAAAATCTGAAAAGTGTGGCAGTGACGTGGTTTTGATCACAACATGGTCGACATTCGGTCAGGAGAAAAAAAAAAAAAAAAAAAGTCTATTTAAGGCTGTATCCCAAACGCTAGTAGCCAACAGAAAATAATTAGCGGGAAAACTTGTTACTTAGCGCTCGATATAAATTAGCTAGCTAAGACATAGCTGTGCCAAACACATCAGACACATCTCTAGCACTATGTTAGAGATAACTTTGGATTTTATTTCCCACTGCTAAAGCAACAGGTAGCAGTAGTACGGAGTTTCTCAGAAACTCAAAGTAGCCGCATTCAAAAACTGCATTTACGCTTATTACGATATCGTTAGAGTGGACTCTGCTTTAGTGTTGTTTTCCCCCCCAAAATGGCCGACGTTAAAGTAAGCAAGTAGGAGTGACTCTTAGCGTTTGGGACACGGCCGAATTCTCGCTATACGATGACTGTTACGACGACTGTTTACTGTTTCTATATTTTTTTGTGATTAGAGTACAAACTGAGCCTTATTGATCAACGTGATTGAAGTGTTGAAAACCGTATACTGACTATAAGAACCTAGAAACAAATGATGTTTAATATAATCTAGTGCTATAGTAAAATCTATACATCTTATGTGTGTTAGAAATGAGAAAATTGATGGACGTGCTGATCAGGTTTATCGGGTTAAGTAAGTCATATAAAACCTGGTGGAACATCGGAAAGCAAATTTCTGTTGTTTTTTTTTCAGCCGAGTTGTTCCTTTAACAATATTTAAAAAAAAAAAAACTGATGTAACCAAGAAGAAATCAGATGTGTGTATATTTATTTATTCATCATAATAGCATTGTTTCTGATCACGTCTCTGAGTAAAATTTATCACCTGCTGTAAAAATATCAATAAAAAGCCTGTGGATGAAATGATCTGAGCGTGATTGGTTTTCCTGTTTGCGTGGATTATTTGCGTCTTGTCCATGGGTTGTGTTTTTGCGTTATAATTTTCTTTCTTTCTTTCTATAAATCTATTTATTGTTCGTTTAATTTGAATTTATGATTTGTTTTTGAAATGTATATATTTATATAATGTACTGATATTTATTTGTGCTTCAGAAATAACATACTTCATGAAAATGACAAAAGAATTACTAACAATTAAGTGAGTGGACGCTGTATAATTTTATTTTATGCTTGGTACGCTTATGGCTCTGGTTTCTGGCAAATTTCATACAATACACTAAATCAAATACACTTACAAAGAAACTACCGTAACTGCTGGAGTAGCACAGCTACCGTAAATACACTAAAACAAGAGGAAACTACCGTAACTGCTGGAGTAGCACAGCTACCGTAAATACACTAAAACACAAAGAAACTACCGTAACTGCTGGAGTGGCACAGTTACCGTAAATACACTAAAACAAGAGGAAACTACCGTAACTGCTGGAGTAGCACAGCTACTGTAAATACACTAAAACAAGAGGAAACTACCGTAACTGCTGGAGTAGCACAGCTACCGTAAATACACTAAAACACAAAGAAACTACCGTAACTGCTGGAGTAGCACAGTTACCGTAAATACACTAAAACACAAAGAAACTACCGTAACTGCTGGAGTAAACTACCAGGGTGTAATGTGTCATAATGGCATATGTCTAAATATGATGTGTTCATAAGCCTTATTGGATTTGCGCATTGGTTCAGGGTTTTACGGTAGCTGTGCTACAACAGCAATTATGGTAATTTTCCTACTTACTCTAGACGTGCTATGCAGTTAGAGTAGGTTATGAGTGGATACATTAGGTGGAGGAGAAAATTGTCTATTTCTATCCTGTACATTTTTTATTTCTATGGCCTCATTATTAAATGTGTATAAGTTTGCTAAATCTTCTGGATAAAATAAGCGTTAAAGGACTAAATCCTCCGAGACCACAAGCTTTTTCTTCTCTACATCGCTGGATAAACAACCTGCTCAGTGTTCTGCTCGTCTGATCACCTGACTCTTTCCTCCCTCCGCTTTTCCTCAACTTTACATCATCCTCGTCCCTCGCTCCTCTTCCTCTCCTCTTTAGCTAATATGCGAGATGGCAGTAAGAAAAAGAAATAACTGAGTAATACAGTTATGATCGCACACTGATAAAATTAAACAAACGAAAAATCATCTAATGTGCATGCGCTCATTTTAACATCGTCCGTCCTTTTGGAGGTGCTACAGTAGCTTTGGTGACCTTCTGACCCCTGAGACGGAGCACGAAGCGTGGAGGTTTAACAGCGCTAAAACAAACACTGCGCTAATCTTCAGCCTCATGCTAATTTCTTTGATCTTTAACTCTGTGCTCATGCAGTGAAGCAATAAACCGGACGTCTGCGCAAACACGCGAGAGATAACCGTACAGATTTATGCGTTTACACTGAGAGACGTGTGAAGAACAGATCACTGGGTTTGACACAGGTCTTCTGGTTTGACTGACGTGTATATTCCGTTATTCTTAAACGTTGCTTGTCAGTTAATTTCAGTTTCGTCACTGACGCTGGATCAGATCCGAACGCAGACGCCACGCACCGATCCATCACACAGCACGACGTCTTCTACGTCTAATACTTTATCTACTTTTCTTTATCCAACACAATTAACGGTCATCGCACTGCGTTCTGATATACTTTATACTGACAGCTGATGTCATAATACACATTACAGCAGCTGACCAATCAGCAGCTTTGTAACTTCTCACTCCCTCTTTCTCTCTTTTTGTTCTGATTGCCTTTTCACGTTTTCATTTCTTTCTTTTGTTTCTTAAGCCCTTTCTAGCCGTCTTTCATATTTTATTTTCATTTCTTTTTCCCTCCCCTTAGTCTTTTTGTCTCATTTCTTTCTTTTTATTTACCTTTTTTCCCCATTTCATTCTTTCTTTTTGCCTTTGATGTTTTCATTTCGTTCCACTTCCGTGTTTTTTTCCTCCGTTCATTTTTCTCCATGTGCTTTTTTTTTTATTCATTTCTTTCATTCTACCTTTTGTTTTTCCCATTTAACTTCTCTCTCTCTTTTTCTTTCTATTTACCATTCGTTGTTTTTCCTTCTTTCTGCTCGTTTTATCATGTGTTCATCTTTCTGTTTTCCTTTCTCAGTTCTAGTGAAGTGGGCGTGGCTTCCCAGTCCATAGAGCTAAAATTTCATTAATTTTTTTATTTTTTTAAAAATTATTATTATTTATTTTTTTACACGATTCAGAATGACAGCATAATAAACCAGCCCTTCATCATCTGGTGCCGAGTTCTCGCCTTTGGCCTTTAAAAGCCAGTTTAGAAAGGAAGACGTTCCCCGTGAGACGTCTCCTCCTGTACCTGTGTTTTGTGATTTGACGGATGTTTCGACGTTCTTCTGAGAAAACGAACAACGATTGAACTGGGACCTGGTATCGGACAAGTGTGAAAGTCCACTCCAAACAAGCGTATCGATTCAATCACTTATCCAAAAAGTCTAATCATCACATTGGTGTCAAATAACATGCTCCTGATTCAACGAGCATCAGATGAACGAAAGCAGCGCATGAGTGTTTGATGAGTGACGAAAGAGCTTTCGCTACATCCATTGGCATTTCCATATTGTTTATTCACATGCAGACAAATCCAATCCCGTTTCCTTGCCAACGCATCAATATCCAATCTGAGCGTCAACCAACATCACCTACCCACGTCTCTTACACGACGACACTTAATAAAAAGGGGAAAGCGGATGGCCGAAGTGGCCTCATAGCCAGCTGATTGTTCCGTGATGGTTCTCGTGCTGCTGAATCCGAGCGGCTGATTACGCAGAGACGACGGACGGATGGTTGTGAACGGATAGCGGCACCCGAGTCAAGACAAATTACCACCGGATTGGGACACGGCCTGCGGTGTGAGAAAGATAACACGGCTAATGTTTAAAAAGAATTCCAACCAAACAAGATTAGACAAAGAGGTAAATAACCGAGTTAAGGAATAAAACACGGTGTGGGACGCTGTTACAGGAAAATAATCAACTTCAGGGTGGTGACTCTGCCTCGACACAACACGGCATCGGTGTTGATTATTTTACTAGAACAGCATTACACGGAGTGTTTTATTCAACCAGCATTTTATTCGAATAAACAAAATGGCGGTGAAGGGAATCCTCTCTATACTAAACACTTTAATAAAGCTTTTATCATCATGGTCGCACTATAAATAGTCTTACAGTCGCATACAGAAACTGATTTTTATATATGATTCATAGTGTTATTAGAACGTCCGTGACTCTAAAATGAAGGTGTGTGTGTGTGTGTTGGATGAGGACCTGTTCCTAGGTGACTGTACGTGCTGACCCCATCTTGGCGCCTCGTCCTTTCAGGAAGTGTGCGTTCAGCGCTCGTGTTGTCACCACGCCTCAATTATGAAGCACTTTAGGCTGCATGAGAGCGAAGTGTAAACTCGGTTATTACACAACACTTAGCACTTAGGCGTAATTTACAGCCTCAAAATACCAAAAAGGGATGACCAAAAAAAACAAACACAAAAAACCCCCACCAAGATCATGATGTGTACTACACTAATGTTTACTATTATTATTATTATTATTATTATTATTATTATACAATAGAAATACTCATGCGTCTAAAAGAAGGAAATTAAGCAGAAATCAAAATCAGTAAAATATTATAGGAAGATTTTACACCAAGGGTTTGGATACAAGAGGATAAAAAGACAGATCGTATATTAGCTTTGCATTGTAGATACCGCCAACTCACGACCCTGCCAAGCCCTGAAAGATCAAATGATTATGATTAGCTACGCTAGCTATAATAAAAATAAAAACAATAAAATATTTATTTGGGGGCGTACGTTTCTTCTGTGTCGACGGGTTTACAAGGAGGATTTTCATGTTATTCACATATGTTTAGAGGTTGAAGTTCATTTTGCCAGTTCCTGAGTCACGAAGAGGCGACGTTATTCAATATGGCGTAAGGAGAAAACGGCGTACAAGTAGCAGTGAATGCTAATTTTAGTTGTACGGAGCCCTTTCTTATTAATTTACCACGTCTGAGGAAAACGTTGACATTCTTGCCTTTTTTCCCTGTTTACACATTTTATTTATTTATTTTAAACATCTACGTGCTATTAAAACGCCGAATTCACTAAATGACTCATATCGTAGCAGTTACGTTTGCTACACAGGTCAACATAAACGCACAGTGACCGTGGAACACACACAAAAATGTCAGGAATAGCAACATTTTCCTCAGATGTTTCGTTAAATGAATAAGATAAAAGCTCCATATGGCAAAAACAATGATTTCGCTAACTAGCGTGCATGCTTTAAGTGCAACTGTAGTCGTATAAGGTCACAGTTTTAGTCACATGGAGTCGTTTCTTATTATTTTACCAACACAATCTGACGAAAATGACGATTTTTCCTGACATTTTTCTCTTTTTTGTGTCACTGGGAGTTTTGGGTCACACTTTTTTCTGTATGAAGACCTACTAGCTATGTGCTATTTAGAAAAAAATAGTCATTTTAGTCATATGGAGCCTTTACTTAACGCTTTACCCTGACATCTGAGGTAAAAGTTACATTATATGCTATTATATGCTAATTACACGGAATAGCACACAGCAGTTAAGTCTTTTATATACAGATAGACGAGAAAGACAAAAATCTCAGGAGTTTTCCTCAGATGTGTCGCTAAACTAATAATAAAAAGCTGAACACAACTAACAGCACAATTTCGCTAAATAGCGCATAACTGTTAAGTCGAAAGACGGTGTGATTTTAGCCATAATTTACCAACACGTCTCAGGACAGTGTAGCTGTTCCTGCCATTTCGCTGTCGCTCATTTCATATTCGCACATGAAAGACTTAACGGCTACATGATATTAAGCAAAATCGCAATTTTAATCGTATGGAGCCTTTTGGGAGTAATTTACCAACACGTCTGAGGAAAATGTTGATATTCCTGACGTTTTTATCTTTTTCCTACCATCACTGTGCGTTCACATTTTCCCTTATAAAAGACTAAACAGCTGTGCGCTATTAAAATTACGATTTCGTTACATGGCACATAGCACATAATGTCGTTAATATCAACATTTTCCGCAGATCTGTCAATCAATTAATAAAAAAATACGGCACCATACGAGTAAAATGTTAATTTTGCTAAATAGCTTGTAGCTGCTAAGTCAAATTAGTGTCATTTTAATCGTACAAAGTCAAAATTTTAGTCGTATCGGGTCATTTTCTTTTTCCGCCGACTCATCTGAGGAAAAAAAATAATAAAAAAGACGTTTGTCTTTTGTCTGTCACAGTGCATTAATGTTTTTCGATATAAATAACTCAACAGCTACTTAGCAACATTGTCATTTTAGTCATATGAAGCCTTTTATTATTAAACATATCTAAAATACATCAACAATTTACACCAAATCTGAGGAAAATGTTGATATTCTGACATTAGTCTTTTCTGCAGTGCCTTTATTTTTCTGTATAAAAGACTGTGTAATAGCTACCTGCTAGTTAGCAAAATCGTTATTTTAGTAATATTGAGCCTTTTCGTATTAATTTAATGACACATCTGAGGAAAATGATGACATTTTTGTCATTTTTTCCACACCCTCACTATGCTTTATCACTGTATTCTGGAAAGTTCTGCTCTTGCAACATATATCCACACCCTTCCAGTTTCCCAGGGCAAAATGAATAATAAATGCTAATGCTAATGGGGAAATCAATGAAGACGTGTTAAACCGGCACTTTGGCAAAAATAAATAAATAAATAATAAATAAACAAACTTCATTCCTTGTATTCTTGAGTGATGATGCCATCTTGTGGCCAGAACCTGAAACACACTGAAGTCCAGAACGAACATGTTCAAGAGGCACTTCAGCCTCCATGGTGCTAAACTTTAGGCTATAAGCTTCTCTTACTTGTTAGCAACATTAGCCTCGACAGAATTAAAGAAACATGTTAGACTCTACTTTTAAAATTTGTAAAAATTTTATATATATATATATATATATATATATATATATATATATATATATATATTTGTTACACCTCCACAACACACCGACACACCTCAGTCACTTAATAAAGGCGACGCTCATGTGACGTTATGCTAACATGTATTTTGTACCTTCTTGTAGAATATTTACTTCAAATTAGCAAAACATTTACCTTGAAACACAACTAATGCTAACACTGTCATCATTAATGCCAGGTGCAGCAATGATAAAGTCAATCGTTTATATTTTCTGTATTTTGCAGAATTATATTGTGCACACACAGTGCATAGGTGCTGGTGACGGAGGTTTTCCCAGAAGGCCCGGGTGTTACTGCAGGACAGGTGTAGTGTGTATTGCACAGCCGTTAGAGACCAGCGTGGCCATGGAGCACTAACCAAACTCACTTCAGCAAAATTAATCTGGGTCAATGTGCCCGTTTCACAGTTCCCCAATGTACAGTGTCCGGCACGGCCTTCCAGCTTCAACACACTTGTTCAAGATGAAATATAATATAATATAATATAATATAATATAAGTCATGCTGTGATGGTCAGAGAATAAGTTTCTACATGCAACAACGAACTAATCATCCTCTTATTTGTTGTTGTGATGTTCTTATGTTTCTTAAGTTGTGTTTATATGATGTTGTTACTGAGGTAATGTTTTTGTTAAGTTGTTTTATTGTTATATCGCTGATGTCAAGTTGTTTGTTATAATATTAATTTTTTGTTTTTTTACAGTAACCAGGTTCTTGTCGCTTATGTTGTTGTATTGCTACATTGTTGTGTTATTGTTCGATTGTTAGCCGTGTTATATTGTTGGTTGTTGTATTATATATTATTGGTGCCAACAGGTTTCTTGTAATATTGTTAGTGTTATTTTTTTTCCCGTATGTATGTTATATTAAGTTGTTTCTTAATATCGTTTTATATTGTTTTTTCTTGTTATACGATTCGTCTCTTATGTAGTTATACTGTAACATGGTTGTATTGTTTATATTGTTATCGTTTACATACAAGATAAGTAGTTTGTTGTCTTTACGTTGTTGTATAACTACATCGTTTCTTATGTTTATGCTTTTTCATGTTATGTTGTTTCTAGCTATGATTTATTGTTAAGTAGATGTTTTTCGTTTCTTACGTTGTTTCTTGTTATATACTATATTGTTGCTATGTTATGTTACATTCTGGTTAAATTGTTTATTTTATAATTAAGCAGTTTCTTGTTTTATTGTGGCTGCCTCTTATTAAATTGTTATATTGTATTATGTTAAGTTGTTCCTTGTTATGTTTGTCGTTTTAGGTTATATTGCTTTTATTATTGTTGTTAAATTATGTTGTTTCTTGTGTTAATGCTGTTTATGGCTACTTGTTATATTGTTACGCTGTTCTTATACTGTTGTCAAGTTGTCATATTGTTGTATGATGCTTACAAGTAAAAACTTTCGCTATTGCCATGTTCTGTATTATATTGTTTATTATTATTATTATTATTATTATTATTATTATTATTAGTGGTATAATCAATTGTCAAAGGACACGAATTGTCAAAGGAGCGGAATAATCTAGATCACTGTGTTCAGGTACAATATCTCTCCTGTGCATATCTGCACGTGACACACAGCCTCGGTTTCTTCTCCTAAACGCCGTCTCTCATACAGTTATACATCGCGTGTCTCAACACCAGGTTTATTGAGTTTTATTCTGCTGTTGTCATGCGACGCAATAGACAACAAACTCACTCCGGAACACATTCCCTGTGTGTCCAATTAGCTCCCCCCTGCCAGGCAACACACAACCACTGGAACAGACGCGTTTATACACAAGCGCTACATTATTAAGACCACTCTAAGGCCTACATCAACACAATATTACCACCATATGATCTATAATAATGCACCTATATGACTCACGTTTAGAACAATGACTCACATCATCGTACGTTTACATTAACACTGTATATTACACCACCACTCACACCCCAGTGCTGCTCAATCCTGGATTCTGATTGGTTAAAAGGTGCCGATTATGCAACAGCTCATTCACGGAGACTTGGATGTATGGAGGACGATCTGCACAGACGGATTTTTACAAAAATCATAATCGTTGATATGGTGAAGTTTTCTGTGTGTATAACATTCATGGAAGGAGTCTCCAGTACCAGGGAACAGTCAGAGGGAAATCTCTAACACTTTGCAGTTTCTCTTTAATGAAAGACAACGTGTTTTTTTTTTTTTGGTCTTCTTAACCTCTAGAGAGGGAGAGGCTGGTGAGGACTGTTTGTAGCTGCTATAACGTAAATGAAATCAGGAACTGACTTGTTTCGAGAGCGTGCAACTCTAAACGGATAAAAAGTATGACGTGTCACTGTTTAATAATAATAATAATAATAATAATAATAATAATAATAATAATAATAATAAATTCAACCTGATGACAAATTGCTGTGGTATAAGAGGAATAAAACCTTACAAGTCCCTGTGAATGAGCGGTTACTATAGAAACAGAACACTTTCTGGCCAATCACAATCCACTTGGGTTCATAAACAGTTAATTCATCACTGTAGAATTATTTCCCATTAATATTATCTTTGCGGACTGAATCCTAACCCGGGTTTCCCCACCTGTACTTTCCAGTGTTTGTTTCGGTTCCACCTGTCGGAGTGGTTAACAGCGTCTCCTTGGCAACCGTTCAAAATAACACCGGCGTTCCCGAGATGCTCGGCGTCAGTTCTGCGCGCGCACGCGGCGCGGTCACTTCTCCGGTTTATTTTCTCTGCACAGTATTTCATTTGTGCGTTTGTTTGTTTTTTTTAAGCTAACTAATATAGAATGATACAGTGATATTAACACCGGATGATGATAATGGCGTGCGCGCGACTGCCATGGGTAACTTCCGGTAACTTTCGTATCACTATTTGGAACGGAGATTTAATCTCGCGCACTTTATTTATCGTGAAATCCGACTTCCGGTGCTCAGAGCGGATTTTCTGATTTAGTTATTTGTTTAGCTTTTTAAAATAAAATTTTAAAATAAAATTTAAATAAAAGTTATTAAAATAAAAGCGATGCCTGGTGAGAAGCCGAGCTTCCGCGCGCAGCCGGCGGTGAAGAGCATCTTCGTGTACCGGAACGGGGACGCGCACACGGAGGCGCGGCGCGTGCTCCTCCACGAGAGGCGCGTGTGCGACTTCGAGACGCTGCTGCGCGAGGTGACCGGGCGTGTGCGCGCCCCGTTCGGCGCCGTGCGCTGCATCTACACGCCCAGAGCCGGACACCGCGTGGAAGCGCTCGAGCACGTGCGCCACGGCGAGCAGTACGTAGCTGCGGGCAAGGAGAAGTTCAAGAAACTCGAGTGAGTGACGCCGAAAAACACGCAGCTGTGAAGAAAAACAAACAAACAAATTAATTTATTTAAATTTTTTTTTTTTTAATATAAATACAACGGCGAACCCTAATATATTATGCATAACATAAATAGCCTACATATAAAAGGGGCGTGTTTATAGATAGAGTTATAACATATAGAAAATGACCATATATGTTAGTTATCAAAAAAAAAAAAAAAAAAAAAAAAAAAAAGATGTAGTATTAAAAAAATCTTTTAAAAAAAAAACAAACAAACATGCATGTTGATTGGTACTAACTCCACCCCTAACTCCACCCCTAACTTTAATCACCATTCAGTAGACCACCCAGAATTTATTGGTTTTAACACGTTACTTTCACTTTCAGTGCTACATAGACTGACTTTTTATTATTTTATGACATGAGATATAATAGTTCTTTTCTTTCCCAGCTATTTTCAGATCGGAAGCAAGAAGAAACAGATGCTCCAGAACAACGGACTGGTGAGGACAAAAGTCAAATATCTGCTTTATAATCTATAAATAAATAAAATGCTTGTGTGTAAACAATGCAATTCCACAAGTCTCTCCGGGGTTAAATCCTGCACCACTAGCTAAGTTAGATAGCTAGCTAGTGAATTAGCCAAGGTATAATTACGCTACGCGAAAAACAATATAATATAAAACACAGGTGTATTAAGTACATACATGGTGCAAATGAATATTATAATTTGAAGTAACATCCAGTTCTTTATCTCTCTGACGAGATCAGATCTGTAACATGAGCGACAGGTTTATATTAACACACTCGTTCTAATACGTGATCGTTTCTGTGGTAACAGATCATTCGCAGCGAATTGATCAGTTTCACAGTTACGGAAGGAGTCTCCAGTGTCGGCGCTTTGTAACAGTCAGAGGGAAAGCTGCAAGTCTTCTGACATCTTCAGGACAGAGGAGTTTATGCTTCTTTGCGGTTTCTCGGGAACATCACAAGTTCAAAAGAGAGAGAAAATAAAGAGAGAGGCAGGCGAGGGAATGATTGGTTATAGCTGCTAGAACCTAAGCGAGAACGGTTTGCCAACGTTCCACAGCATTAAATACAACTATAAATGGATACAAAGTATGACTTGTCGTTCCATAATAAAAAAAAAATGGTTTAAATTGTAACCATTGACATACTCCTGTGGCGTAAGAAGAAGAAAAAAACACTTGGGGACATGCTGTTATATGAAAATGATCAACGTCAGGGTGGTAAGTTGTACTACTCTAACAGCAAACACAAACGAGCTTCAACGAATTTAATACCTGCCCTTCAGCCGTATTGAATTAGCACACATGTTCTTGACTTTCAGGATTTGGTGATAAATTATTAATTAGGACAAACATTTGAAATTGATTTGTTATTTTATTTATATATATATATATATATATATATATATATATATATATATATATATATATATATATATATATATATATATACACACACACACACACACACACACACACACACACATATATACAGGTGCATCTCAATAAATTAGAATGTTGTGAAAAAGTTAATTTATTTCAGTAATTCAACTCAAATTGTGAAACTCGTGTATTAAATAAATTCAATGCACACAGACTGAAGTAGTTTAAGTCTTTGGTTCTTTTAATTGTGATGATTTTGGTTTACATTTAACAAAAACCCACCAATTCACTATCTCAACAAATTAGAATATGGTGACATGCCAATCAGCTAATCAACTCAAAACACCTGCAAAGGTTTCCTGAGCCTTCAAAATGGTCTCTCAGTTTGGTTCACTAGGTAAGCCACAAACATTCATTGCCAAAGAAGCTGGCTGTTCACAGAGTGCTGTATCCAAGCATGTTAACAGAAAGTTGAGTGGAAGGAAAAATTGTGGAAGAAAAAGATGCACAACCAACCGAGAGAACCGCAGCCTTATGAGGATTGTCAAGCAAAATCGATTCAAGAATTTGAGTGAACTTCACAAGGAATGGACTGAGGCTGGGGTCAAGGCATCAAGAGCCACCACACACAGACGTGTCAAGGAATTTGGCTACAGTTGTCGTATTCCTCTTGTTAAGCCACTCCTGATCCACAGACAATGTCAGAGGCATCTTAACTGGGCTAAGGAGAAGAAGAACTGGACTGTTGCCCAGTGGTCCAAAGTCCTTTTTTCAGATGAGAGCAAGTTTTGTATTTCATTTGGAAACCAAGGTCCTAGAGTCTGGAGGAAGGGTGGAGAAGCTCATAGCTCAAGTTGCTTGAAGTCCAGTGTTAAGTTTCCACAGTCTGTGATGATTTGGGGTGCAATGTCATCTGCTGGTGTTGGTCCATTGTGTTTTTTGAAAACCAAAGTCACTGCATCCATTTACCAAGAAATTTTGGAGCACTTCATGCTTCCTTCTGCTGACCAGCTTTTTGAAGATGCTGATTTCATTTTCCAGCAGGATTTGGCACCTGCCCACTCTGCCAAAAGCACCAAAAGTTGGTTAAATGACCATGGTGTTGGTGTGCTTGACTGGCCAGCAAACTCACCAGACCTGAACCCCATAGAGAATCTATGGGATATTGTCAAGAGGAAAATGAGAAACAGGAGACCAAAAAATGCAGATGAGCTGAAGGCCACTGTCAAAGAAACCTGGGCTTCCATACCACCGTGCCACAAACTGATCACCTCCATGCCGCACTGAATTGAGGCAGTAATTAAAGCAAAATGAGCCCCTACCAAGTATTGAGTACATGTACAGTAAATGAACATACTTTCCAGAAAGCCAACAATTCACTAAAAATGTTTTTTTATTGGTCTTATGAAATATTCTAATTTGGTGAGATAGTGAATTGGTGGGTTTTTGTTAAATGTGAGCCAAAATCATCACAATTAAAAGAACCAAAGACTTAAACTACTTCAGTCTGTGTGCATTGAATTTATTTAATACACGAGTTTCACAATTTGAGTTGAATTACTGAAATAAATGAACTTTTCCACGACATTCTAATTTATTGAGATGCACCTGTATATATACACACACACACACATATATATATATATACATATATATGAAGAACTGGAGCTGTATCGTGGGTAATCAGCACCTCGATGGCTCTTAATGATTCCAAATAAATGCTGTCCTTTGCTTTCCAAGAAAAGCATGGCTGTTCCCTCGACACACACCTCACCATGTTGCTATGAGCTGATGCTAAACAGGAGAAAGGAGCCTTAATAGTGTGCACAAACACACACACACACACACACTTTAATAGCGAGGGTGTGGAAGACTCAGGAGTCCTGAAGTCTTTCCCAATTTAAAAAAAAAAAAAAGGCAGTGTGTTACTATTTCATATACAGAATGATCAAGTCCCTGTTTTTAATAACAAATTTGTCCACAGAGGAAAATCTAACGGCTTTTTATAACGAGAAAACGCACTTGCGCTATAACGGGTGTGTTTCCTGTGGACAGGTGAAAGCTGCACCGCAGAACCGGATCATCGTCTCAGCCCGGTTCCTGAAGCCCATCAAAGAGCCGTGTGCGATATTGTGAGTTTTTATTTTGTACTATTGCTATTGAACACGTTCGTCTCCGTCTAATACCGTAGCCGTTTCACACACATCTACATTTCAGCTGTGAAACAGACCTATCTGCAACACGTCCGTCTGTCTGTCTGTGACCGATCCATCCGTCTATCTGACTGTCTATCCATCCCTGTCGTTCTGTCTGACCATGCATTCATCTGATCTGTCTGAAAATATATCTATCCATCCTTTCATCCACATGTCCGTCTCTGTACTGGTCTATAAATCTGTCTATCAGCTGGTATGATAGTGTGTGTGTGTGTGTGTGTGCACGCGCGCGCGCTCTCAGCGTCATAGCTAACGGAGACATGCTCAATCCGGCTGTGAGGTTTCTGGTTCCTAATCGCCTGCTCAGTCAGTTTGAGCGAATCCTGGAGATGATCACAGAGAAAATGGGGCTGAGGATTCTGGGAGGAGTGCGCAGGTATCAGCACACCTGTACACCTGATCACCTGTACACCCACACACCTCTACACCCGTACTACATCCACGCTCATTGGGTAGCTAGCCAACAGGATTGTAACCTTCAGCTACAGCTGATGTTTACATTTGTGTTGACATGAGTACATTAAACAGCCCAGAAAACTATATCTTAACATCCAATCAGCTACTTTACTCACCAACGGTGAGTAAAAACAGCCAATCGGTGTTTATAAAAGGTTCTGACAGTACTGACGATATTGTGATGTCATTGATAACGATATCAATATTATAACTCACACAACTCTATCACTAGCTGGCTAATTTACGAGCAGCACATGCGTTAAAATGGCTGCTACTTGAATATGACCTGTCGAATAAATGGTTGATTAGTGTTTCTGTTCACGTCTCGAAGCCTGTGTTCGTTTGATGGAGTTCCTGTTACAGACGGGAAAGATCTGGAAAGCGGGCAGTTTTACGTCGCAGTGGGCAGAGACAAATTCAAACGCCTGCCTTACGCCGATTCGCTCTTCACCAAACCTGTGGGCACGAGGAGGATCGTCAGGTGAGACAACAGTCCGTCGTATTAGTCGCGGTTTCACGTAAATAACTCCAAAATTTAATACCATTTTCTGAATTCTGGACTCCGATTGGTCAGAAGGGAATGAATTTTCTAGAACAGCAGCTCTGACAGTAGTCCAGATGCAAATCACGGCTTCATATTAACGCGCTCGTTTAAATATGTTATTGTTTCCATAGTGACGCGTTTTCTGAAATGAGACGTTTATTTAACATTTATGGAAGGAGTCTCCAGTTTCAGCGGCTTGTAACGGCCAGGGGTGGAGCTGTAACGTTGTAAACGTAACGGGTAACATAACAGTGGGACTTTATTTTCCTTCAAGACAGAAAAATAATACAAATAAGTGATAACAGGAGCTAACTTTTTTTTTTTTTTTTTTTTTTTTTTAATGCAACTATAAACGGATAAAAAGTGTCATTTTTCTCGCAAATTACTGCGGTATGGGGGATAACATTAAAATATGCATTGCCTCATTTGCATATTTGAATACATACTCATAAAAAGTGAGAATGTATACGTTACATACTGTATGTTGATGCAAATAAAAGAAAGAAGCTTGTTAGAGAATTCATTGTTTTTGGAAACAGTTATGCTACACTGCTAATTATTGCTAATGTTTCGCCACTAGTCACAGCATTTCACTTCTGCACGCCACGAACTAGCCGTGATACAATTTCTCCTGCTACTTCCATTTAACCGATGTGTCATTTTATTGTCGCTTACAGATCGAAGGCAGCTTCTCTTCCACCTATTTACAAATACACAAGACAAAACGGGGAGGTAAGTAACCACTCATTAACCATTAGATAACTTATTTCCACACGTACTGTTCGCAGCTAAACCTCTCAACGTACTTGGATGCAACGTTTAATGTTCACCTCAATACTATCTTGAAATGTCACTCGAATTAGCTAGTCATAACTTTTTCATCGTTTAGCAGGGGGTCAAAAACCGAATACTGGCTTTTGTTCTCATCTTAAATCCTAGCATAGCATCCTAGCTCACTAGCTATCTAATAATTAGCTAATATTTAGCTTAGATTTCACTTGTAGGCTAGTTATAGCAATACACCTCGTTCTTTAAATAAAATTTTTTTTAAAAAAGCACTATTTTATTAGCTTTCTGACCTACTAACCTAACCCTTAAAATTCCCATAACGGAAACTAGCTTGATATTAGCTTCAGTTAACCTATACTGTACGGTGAATTAAATATATAACTGTCTTTGTGCGAATGTACAACATTTAACTTTGTAAAACTAAAACGTACACTCACTGGAACGAGTCAAATAGCTAGCATGTGTGCTAACGTGCTAGCCATTTAACCATCATCTATCCGTCCAGTTATCTTTCCATCCCACGAGGAGATGTTTCACACCGTCATATCACTTAAAATTTGTAAGAAATTTACGACCCCCTGCTTGGTTAAGCTTAGCACGAGGAGCGAGGTTAGCGTTTCGTCACGTTAAAGCCATAAAGAAATCCTTCACACGTTCTGTGTTTTCACTCTCCATCAGGCAGTTAATGGGGTGAGCAAATCGAATCACTGCGACGAAGCGAAGGGCACCGAGCCGGCCTTGTCTCTGGTGCGACAGATTTCCCAGGCGAGACTCATGGCCATACGGAAGAAACGGAGCAACCTGACCAAATCCTACAGCACCCAGGATAACGGTAACGCACACCTGCTACACATTAATGCTGCCGAAAGCGTCGGTTCACTTCACCCAATATTGCTTCATGGCCATTTGTTACGCTTTATCTGCTGAATGTTCTCGATCAAGGATTGGGAGGCAGCCAATCATATTTGAGAATTGTGCAATATTTACTACAAGTTACTTTCAATTTCACGTTCAGCTGGAATTGAGATTCGGCGTCTAATAGGGTCTAGAGCAACACCTTTAAAAACCAAGCGCTTGCATTTAAACCCGATATAGACTCGAGCGTAGACTCGAGGGATAGACAATGCAGACTCAAGAAATAAATAGCGTTTTTTTTTCGAAGTCACATTAATCATTGAAAGTGGTATTTAACTGAACAAAATGGCTTCCGCACGTATTATCTACAAGCTTATAAAATAGCACTTGATCCAGCACACCCTATTGTTTTCGGAACGAAAAAGAAAAACGTTTTCGTGGAATTTAAAGTGACAATACTATTCATTTATTAATAGTCACATTCATGTATTTAATATAGGCCCCATCATTTATTATTGTAGTAACATCTGAGGCCTGAATGTGCAGTTTTAGTATTAAATCCTCACTACACACAATTGACGTGGACCTCATGGTGTTAATGAGGGCACACTGTAATTCTGTGTGTGAAAAAAGAAGGGATGAGGTCATGCTAATCACAACTTGCTCATAATTAAATGCGTAACATCCATTCCTTCTATTTACATAGTGCCTTTCTTGCACTCGGGTGCATATGGTATTTATTTTTCAGCACACGTGCACAGAGATCGTGCCAGAACTGACATCACCGTGCAGATGCCATCATGTTTGGCATCTTTCCTTCTTCTCTCTTCTTCTTTCTCTCCCTGTCATTTAATCTCTCGCTTGCCCTGTTTATCTTTTCCCACCCTATGACGTAATGCAGTTGTAGCTTGGTGTTATGACACGTTCCGACCCAGAGATGGCGCTGTCGCTTCACGAGCGCCGTCGAGCCGACAGTGTCATCGAGTTCAATGTGGTGTGAAGAGCATTACAACATCCCTCTCCTTGTCCAATCGTCGTCATCATCATAAAGCTAGCACATAGACACACGCGCACACACACACCAGTTATTCAGTTGTTCATTAACACCCTGGGTGGCTGATGGCACTCTATTAAATCTCCATGGCGATGAAATAAACATCTCAATCTCCAGGGAGCTCATGTTCTTCCTTAAACGCTGATGTTCTTAGGATATGGACTAACCACTGAAAAAGCGATCACTTAAAATGACAGTTTCTTTCTAATCTAGTGATTTATACTAAGCTCTTTAGACGTGTTGCAATCTGTTCTGTTCCATCGTCCCCTGCCTTCATTTCCATCATACTTGCTTCATTCATACTCTAATGCATTTCTTAGAAGATTTCTTGGTTATTTGGGTTGGGAATGGAGGTTGGTTGGTTATCGAGGTTGGTAATGGATGTCGGTTGGTCCTTGGGGTTGATAATCGTGATTGATAATCGTGATTGGTTGGGTACTGAGGTTGGCAATGGTGATTGGTTGGTTATTGAGGTTGATTTTTGATGTTCATAATGGAGATTGGTTGGTTATTGGGGTTGATAATGGAGATTGGTTGGTTATTGGGGTTGATAATGGTGATTGGTTGGTTATTGGGGTTGATAATGGTGATTGGTTGGTTATTGAGGTTGATGATGGGGATTGGTTGGTTTTTGATGTTCATAATGGAGATTGGTTGGTTATTGCGGTTGAAAATGGTGATTGGTTGGTTATTGAGGTTGATAATGGATATCGGTTGGTTCTTGGGTTTGATAATCATGATTGGTTGGTTATTGAGGTTGGTAATGGATATCGGTTGGTTCTTGGGGTTGATAATCATGATTGGTTGGTTACTGAGGATGGGAATGGTGATTGGTTGGTTATTGAGGTTGATTGGTTGGTTTTTGATGTTCATAATGGAGATTGGTTGGTTATTGGGGTTGGTAATGGAGATTGGTTGGTTATTGAGGTTGACAATGGTGATTGGTTGGTTATTGAGGTTGGTAATGGAGATTGGTTGGTTAATGAGGTTGACAGTGGTGATTGGTTGGTTATTGGGAATGATGGTGCAGAATGATTGCTTAGTAGATCAACACACATTTTAAAAACTATTATGGCGATTGATGTAACCTTTGACACACTTCAACCACAATTCAATCCATCCAACACTGTAACCTCAAATATTAATCAGTTTTCCATCTACGTTCTTCAAAATGTTTAGAGATCATATATAATTGATTGTATGTCAGCTGTTTTGATTTCCAAAGCAGATTTCTGCACAAAAAATATTTCTAATCTATGAATTCATTCCTATATTTTTCTTTGATTAAAACCATCCAGTGATGGGATTCAACACCTACAACACAACATGCTTGCAGATTAAAATAAATCTTTCACAGGGGAAATGGCACAGTGTGCAACAAACTGCAAATGTTAAATGACTGCAGGGCAAATCACATCAGTTAATGAAGCCAAAGAGATGGAGCGATTGATGGAAGAGCGTGCATGTGAGAGAGAGAGAGAGAGAGAGAGAGAGAGAGCGAGCAAGAAAGGCAAAAAGAGAACTAGAGATGGAAGGAGGTGGTGAGGAAGATATGAGGAGGAAACCTGGCATGGTGCAGCAGCCTTGCTCTGATAATGGCAGGGAAGATGAGAGGGTTGAGGAGGTGTGCGAGAAGACCAATGATGGCTTTCACACGCTCGTTATGTTCCTCGGACAATCTTTCCGTAATGGTGTGAAAATGTTCAAATGGGTCGTCAGAGCCTTGGCGTCCACTCTGAGCAGAACATATCCCTTTTGTCTGACAGAGTTTGTTCTTCTTTGAAGAGGCCAGGACCCTGGGAAGCCGTAAAGCCTTTCTAATCAGATGATAGCTGGTAAAGAAGGAGCTAATACGATAGAGGAACCGATGGCTCGACAAATTGGTAGAGCTTTTGTACTTCTGGTGCCTGGGCTCACTATAATAGGGGCTTTTCTGTCTTTTCAAGTCTCTTTGGTGAACTCTGCAGAAAGGTCTGCTGCCCATTATCACCATCTGAAACCCGATTACACAACGCAGTTGCAGGAAATATGACAAGCTAGGACAACTGTGACTGGGGTTTTTTTTTTTTTTTTTTTTTTTTTTTTTTTTTTTAATATGAAGAGCTACAACAGATGCTTACAACACTCTGATTTCTGCAACATGCAATACAACTGATGTGCTCCTTGAGGAACACCTGAAGATCCTATCGCTGCATTCACACAAACTAGTGGAAAAAGCGACAGGCGACAGTTTATTTTCTCCGTACGTGTGCGACATGGAGCCACGATTTTAAAAACAGCAACGTTGGAATTAAGATTTCCCAATTCTATACAAATTGGCTAAGATGCTTTAAAGCAACAAATCCAAACAATCGACTCGAACGAATCCCCAGAAGGATCCTATGGTGCCTGTGATGACGTTTCCACTCAATCTATCCGGCTAGTCACTTGCTCGTGTAAAAGTGATGTAACAATTCCACCATTAATCCTTAACTTCATCCTGCATTTGTTCCTTCACTGTTGGAGTTCAGACCACTTAGCATAACATTTTCGATATTAGCCTTCCAGTATTAAAAATGAATGGCATCCCTATCCAAATCCATTTAGCCTGCGTACCGTATACAATACTGTCCTGTCTCATACTATTCTCTATATAATACTGAGGAAGTGTGCTTGAGGAATGAGTATACACTCTGATCACTCTTAAGCAAAAATAAAATTTCTTTGTTCATGAAGAGCCACTCTGTTCCCTTTTAGTGATCATAGTGTTTTGTTTTTTTTTTGTTTTGTTTTCCCAGCTGTGATGTAAAGACTCCTAATTAAGTCTTAGTCTGAGGTTGTTTGTTTCCATCTCTGCTGGTACATTTGGGGATTAGCAGCCCTGATCAAACCGTCCACACTGGCTCGAGCTGGTTTATGCTGGTTAGTGCTGGACTGGTGTTGACCGTGCTGGCTGAAGCTAGTCTTGCTAGTTGCAGCGAGTGATGCCGATCTGAGACGTACTGCATAATGCACCGTAAAGTTTATAATACAAAGCTACAAAGGATATAAATATTATAAATTTATTTATTATAACTATAATAATGGCTATAATACACTAAGCTCTACATTTATGGCTATAATACACTAAGCTCTACATTTATGGCTATAATACACTGTAAGCGCTACATTTATGGCTATACATGTCCCCTTATCAATAGCTGGTTTTAAATGTTTTGTATAATTTCACGAAAGTGCTTTAAAATCACTGGACCTTTGTTTCTTCATCCAAGGCCAGTTTATAAGCCCCTCGTACAGACTACAATACGAGGAGAAAATGCGAATAGAAAGCTTTTTAAAAATCTTTCTGTCTAACCTGTGTCTAAGTGTCTAACCTGTAATCAGTCTGCAGATTGTGTTAATGGAAGGCGACAGGAGACGAGACTCCGTTTCTATTATGGCTATTTCAGAGGCGTCTGGCTTCTTTGTGCACGTCAAGGACTTTCCCTATTCATTAAAAACATTCAGTTTTATTGTGTGTACAGACTAAATCACCGACACTGACCTTGTTCAGAATGACTTTGTTTCTCCTCTCTCAGGTCACGCTTTCAAACCTCTTCCTATTTATATTCACTTTATTTAAAAAGCACCTTAAAAGCTACTGTGCGCAATTGAGGGGAAGTTTGTGAAAGACCATGGAGAGAGATCTGACAAAAGCACCGCTGTGGCCTTGATCAGTGGCCCGAAAGCAGCAGTACACTGCTGGGGTTTTGTGGTTTTATCACCAGAACCGCGTGTCTCCAAGCGGTCACACTCAGACAGGAGCTGGAATCGGATTCCTGGTGGCTTCATTACCGCAGCGATGGCGTAAAACGCACGTGTACGTGGAACAAGATCTCGAAAACAAGTGAAGCATGGTTTAAGCGTTACGCCGTTTCCCAGCGGACATCTCCTCAGGCTTATACTTACCGAGCGAAAAAAGGTGTTCTTTACAACAGGAAGTAGGTTTTATTTGCACAGCAGTGGAGACTGGGTTGCTGGGGAATGGCACGGATCCCCGGGAGGCTTCCAGTTTATTAAAACAGTCCATAAATATCACATCTAGTGTTGTGTAAACACCACAGAAAACGTCTGGCTTAGTGCCAGCAGATTAGCGAATATTGGACTGGAATCATGTGACTACGTTCTCGGAGTCTACCAGTCTTTAACGCACCATGCAGATATGACCTCAACACAAATTTCTGTGTTATAAGAGGAACAAATCACTTGGGGATGCACTGGTACAGGAAAATAATCAACTTCCGGGTGGTAACAGCAACCCCGCTTCATTATTCCAGCACAACGTTGATTAGTTTACTGTAACTGACATCCTTTTCTATTGACGCTGATGTGACCGTGTCGTGTAACAGAACACGACGCTACGTACGTGTTACAGAAAACATCGCTACATCTGAATATACACCACTGATGACATTAAAGTGTTTTGTACATTAATAAAAAAATTAATTCCTTCATTTCCTTTAATTAAAAATGAAACAAACCCTGGCATTAAAAAGTTGTTTAATTTGGCTTTGCATTTGTTACGAGGCCTTTTTCTCGAATTGAAACGTGTCTGCCGAGGCCGAGCGTTAATAAACGGGTCATTTCCGTAAATTATTTATTTATTACCGGTGCTGAACTTTAATCAGCATCTGCATTTGAAATGCATTAAACATCAGCACAGCAGTATTTCTTTTCTTTTCATTCATTCCACCGCTTAATTATTAAGTGGATATTGATTTCAGGGATAGTTTAATCACTTAACACCGCCTCAGACTGAAAGATAAAGAGTTTTAATGGGATAAGTCTCATTAATATAGCAAGGCCATCGATGTAATCAGCTATTTGTGCTGTACTTTATAGTGTTAAGACTTTAAATAAGAATAATAAGAAACAGCAAACAAAAACAAAGTTACAGGGCAAAACAAAATAAGCTACGCTGTCGCAATAGCTATGTTTCAGATGCTCACTTAATGGGATTAGTGTGTTCACACTGTAATGCACTATTAATACTCACTCAAAACTGCAGCGTGGATCGTTGGACATGTTTTCCAGGGGCGGGGCCACCAGAGTCAAAGTTTAGCTAGGCTTCGATTTGACATGCGACTTACCTGCACAAGTCAGATACCGCACACTCACGTACCTATAGTGTATGGTATAGTATATAAAATGTATAAAGTGTATAGTATACCATGTGTGACGTAGGCTTCAGCTGTAGTTAGGGACTGGATACAGAGTACACTTCTATACTACATTAATGTTATACACGCCCCACACTACAGCAGCACACGTCCGTACTTTTATACGACACGCCCGTACTTTTATACGACACGCCCGTACTTTTATACTACACTTCCATTCTACATAAACACAGTTCTATATTACAGCAGCGCACGTCCATGCTTTTCATACTACCCCTGGCAAAAATGATGAGGTCACCACACTGGGAGGATGTTCACCTGGCTTTTTTTTTTTTTTTTTTCTTTGTAGCAAATAAACTCATCACAGATATGACAAAACAATTTTCTGTTTAATAGCTGAACATTCTGGCTTCGTAAAACATCTCAAACTAATTTAATGAAGTTATTTTAATTAATGGCATATATTTTTTTCCAAATCAAGTAGAGGAAAAAATTATGGAATCGCCACACAAGCACTTTCATACTACACACACACTTTCATACTACACACACACTTTCATACTACACACACACTTTTCCAACCAAGTTTTTCAAAGATGAAAAGTAGGAATAAAATGCATGGATCTCACCAGCAGAGTAATTTAATGCGTCCAAATGATCCACGGCTCAGGTGTCTCTGTGGTTCAAGTCTTTTAGCCCCACACTACTACAGTAAGAATGGATTTTTTTTTTTTTTTTTTTTAAAAGAAGGGGAGGAGGAGGATTAAAAAAAAAAAGATTTAAAAAAACTTTAACAACTGGATAAAAAACTGACAAAAATTAAACATAAAACTAAAAACTACATTTAAAAAAAACTAAGAAACCAGATTAAAAAAAAAAAAAAACTAAAGAAGAAAGTATTTAAAAACTTCAAAAAGGGATAAAGAAAACTAGATAGAAAACAAAAAGTTAATTAAACTGGATATAAAAGGGAAATCCATTTAAAAAATGGGTTAAAAAAAAACTAAATAAACTCAATAAAATAAATAAATTCTAAAAAAAAAAAAAAAAAAACTACATGAAACATTAAAACAACAGAACAAAACAACAAACATCTAGAGGGGAAACCTAACTACCAAACAGAGTTGATTGGCTACCAGGTGAGATTTATTAGCAAGCAGGTGAACTGGACTGGAAGAGTGTGGGTGTGGCTTAAAGCAGGGGATTCTGGGAGTTGGAGTTCCTGGAGATATACAAGCGAGAATTGTTACATTTTCATACTTAACATTACTGCCACTGGAGACTCCTTCCACAAATGTGAAATAAACTGCTCCTTACAGAAAACCTCACCATATCGACGATTACACGTTTTTAAATCAATTTCAAATCATTCAACACCTTCTGACCAATCAGAAACCAGAATTCAACAGCGCTCTGGTGTACATTTTCCATCATCAGGTTTTTTTTTTTTTCTATATTGACATATTGTCACACAGAATCTCTTCTCCTTGAGGTGTTTCACACTCCATCCGTTCTTCCTCTCTCTCCTTTATTCTGTCCTTTAACAGACTACGGAGATCCTAAACCTGAAGGCGAGGACGTGGAGAGCGAAGAAAAGATTGCAGAAGACGAGAATTCACCAGCTGAGCAGGTCCGAGTTCACTACACAACTGACCACACAAAATAAAGTCCAGTACACTGTGTTCCGATTGGCTGTGAGCTGTACAGTGTGTTCCGATTGGCTAACAGCAGTAGGGCGTCAGCACACTTCCACCCTCCACCTGCACACTTCCACCCTCCACCTGCACACTTCCACCCTCCACCTGCACACTTCCACACTCCACCTGCACACTTCCACCCTCCACCTGCACACTTACACACTTACACACTCCACCTGCACACTTCCACACTACACCTGCACACTTCCACACTCCACCTGCACACTTCCACACTCCACCTGCACACTTCCACACTCCACCTGCAGATCAGGACATACTACATCAGAGTAGTTCCATGCTACACTAGTACACTGCTACACTAGTACATACTACATCAGCAGCATAAAACTTTCATCAAGAAACATCTAAAGGAGGAAACGTCTCACACGTATCGACTGTGAATACTAGTAAAGTCTGAGGGGTGATCAATGACATTCACTTGCTCACAGGGGTACAGCAGTGAGGACAAAGCAGCTGGAGAGGAAGAGGCAGAGGAAGAGGCATCAGCACAAGAGGAAGAGGCAGCGGCAGAGGAAGAGGCAGCGGCAGAGGAAGAGGCAGAGGAAGAGGCAGCAGCAGAGGAAGAGGCAGCGGCAGAGGAAGAGGCAGCGGCAGAGGAAGAGGCAGTGGCAGTGGCAGTGGCAGAGGAAGAAGAAGCAGCCGGGTCAGAGGAAGAGGCAGCAGCAGAAAAGGAAGAGGAAGCAGCAGAGGAAGGAGAAGCAGTGGAGGCGGAGGAAGAGGCAGCGGCGGAGGAAGAAGCAACAGCGAAGCCAGAGGAAGAGGCAGCAGTGGCAGAGGAAGAGGCAGCAGCAGAGGAGGAAGCGGCAGCGGAAGTAGAGGCAGTAGCAGAATTAGAGGCAGCCATGGAAAACGAGGCGGCAGGAGAAGACGAAGCAGGAGAACCCGAGGAACCCACAGAAGAAACGGGAAACGGAGAGGCGGAGGGAGACGACGCGGCAGCAGGAGGAGGAGGAGGAGAAGAAAGCTAAGAGAAGAAACTAGCCAGTGATCTAATGAGAGTATATACGGAGAAATTTAGCGACAGCGTAAGAGACCATAGCACTTAATATTTTATTTATTTTTAATAGGTGACAGTGGGGGAAGTCCATATAAGGTAACATGAAAACATATTCGCATATGACGTTAGCATGAACAGAGAATATACAACTAACTGGAACTTTCTGCAGACTACAGTAGGCGTGTCTGGGAATGAGGCTTGGAATATGGAATTGGGGCCGTATATGAACGTGTGGTGTAATAACGTCAGTCTGAGCCGTAGCGTGTGTGTGTGTGTGTGTGTGTGTGTGTGTGTGTGTGTGTGGGTATTAGTTACGTCGTGGTGAGTGAACGTGTCGAGTTGTGATGTAACAAATGCTGCTTTATTTTATATACGTAAAAAAAATCAAATATTTACAGAGGTGTATTTTGGTCTGGTGCTTCATTATTCTGTGTAGATCTGTTAATCATCCTGAATAAAGAGAATTAATAAAGTTATTTGGTCGTGTATTTGCAGTGTGCTTTCTTTGCGAATTTGAAAATTTCGAATTTATATTCTTGTGTAACAGTTATAATGGCGCTACACCATCGATACACCAAATTCGGAGGTAACAGGCAGCCATTTTGGGTCGTAAAATAGGAGGTTGTTTCCATGGAAGCTTAATGATACTGCCATGTACCCTGTGCAGTAGCTACGCTAATCACGATTTTCTGATGTTTTTTTGTTCAAACCGTAATCATTGGTGGGAAACTTCTGAAAGCCCAGACTTGCGTGATGTCACGTTATACAGTCCCTCCAGGAATTTCGCGATCGCAGAAGCTAACGTAAAAAATCCTGTACGGACTTTATAAATAGAGGCGCTGGTAAAATAATTAGTCAGCATTTTCAGAGTTTAACGCTATACCTGTTTATAAATCATCCCCAATTATATCGCAGCCATTTTCTTAAGAAATAACGCAAAACAAACACGACACGAGATGAATATAATCATGCAGAACCGATTCGAAACGCAGAGCCGAGTCGTGACAATAAGGGAGTGCAAACACGAACGTAAATGTAGACCTGGCTTTTATTGTTTTTACCAATATGGTACACTCAGAACATAAACCATCCACAACAGGCTTGGCTTTTCCATTTCAAACTATGACACTGTTTGTACATGAGGATGTAAAAAAACAAACACAATATCGCAGAACGACTGTCCGGATTAGCGTTAATATCTGGATTTGGTTCTGTACCATTCGGTCACCACGGATAAGTAGTTACAAAGCATGGTTAAGCATGGGAAATAAAACCATGGAAATAAAAGTCACTAATCAGTGAAGTGGAGAAGAAAAAGAAGCGTCGTAGATGACGTATTTAAAAAAAAAACAACTGGAAAATAGCACGGAAAGAAGTCGTCCCTGCAGTTGTCCGCACTACAGACGTCAACACGCAGAACTCAATATCAAAGCAGACTCGATACTCGGACGAAGAGACATACGACCGTTATGGATCCAGATGCGTTTCGTTTTGGACCAATAGAAATGCTCGATTCATCGTCACGGTACGATAAAATACCGCCGATTAAAAGGAAAAGCTTAACGAACGGATTAGGAATGTTCTTTGTAGCTCTGTAAGCAAAACTTGTAATCTTTGTCCGAAGGGAAAAATTCGGCATGAATCAGAAATTGGATTCGCACGCAGAACATACAGAAAAACACTCGAGTGATGAAGGGCCGATCGGGCCAAAACCGATCTCATGACCAGCATAAATAGTGCGTTCACTTTGTGATTAGCGTGTTTGGAGAAATCGGCTGTGATCAGACGTCTGACGATATGTTGACGATATTTTGTTCGGAAAAATAGTTCCACAGTCATATAGTTAATAGTTCATCTAAAAAAAAAGGCTCAGGTCTGGGAAAAAAAAAAAAAAAAGCAATGAAGAAAACATTATTAGCATTGCTAGCTGCAGCTCTGTGGTGACCGGACGTTCACACTAGCAAGCAGCATGTCGATTGTCTCTTGTGGGCGTGGCCTGTCCAACAAATTATTACTCATATATTCTGTAAATCGGTTGTTTGATTTGCGTTACATGTTACGTACTACTTTCGTACATAGAAAATGTCGCTTCGTCACTGGCTGGTGTGAACGTAGTGTGAGGAAACTACGCATTAACTTCAAGGCCTCGTGAAATGAATGTCATCATTTAAATGCGACTTTGACACTTGATGATGGACTTTTCTCTTAAAACATATTACCACTGGACTTGACTTGACCACTTTTTTTCCTCCAAAACAAGATTGAATAACAATCGAGATTTAATTACGCGAAATATCCTGTCTACATTTCTGAGTATAAATATTACATTACATTAATGTCATTAGACGGCCAGAGTTTTCCATTTGACAGAAAAAAACGTGACTCCAGTGCGTTCCAGCAAAGATTAGCAGCTGCTAATAGACTCTTACGCTAAGCTAATTTGTTCCTTTCATAATATTTAGCAAAAAAGCTTAGCTTCAATATATATCTCTCGATAACAAAATAAGCTAGGTGTGAGCCGATCATCGGTTTTATGACGTATTGCGATATAAACACGCATACCTACTTAATTTAGTCAGAGTTTTCCGTTGTTTAAGGTCTGTTTCAGATTTACATTTCATTTTATTTCAAGGAATTCCGTACGACGTGTCGTTATCAGCAAAAAGAGCCGCTACGGAGAACCAGGAAGTAAAACTGTACGCATCAGTTTGTGTGTTCGTGTCCTAAATCGTGACTGGTGAAGCATTCTTAGGCTTAATGTTTCCTGCTCTACAAATGAAACATATTTATTTCTTATTTAATAATCAAACATGTTGACTTTATGCTGCTGGAGTGTGTGCGGAGGTCAGGGTTCAGCGCCAGGCTGGATGTTCTGGACTTTGGACAGCGTGACGGGAACCTTGGCTTCTCCGGGGTTAGGAACAGACGCCTGGATCTCCGCTAGTCGTTCTTTGAAGCGTCGCTGGAGGCGGAGCTCGTCTTTGGCTCCGCCCTGCCCGCAGGCGGCCAACAAGAGGAGACCGGCTGCCACACCGGACCCGCCCACACAGAAGAGCACGGCTCCGCCCAGTTTGCAGGCGTCCAGGGCGCGGTTAAAGCGTACGGCTCGGCCGTCTACGAACAGCAGTTCGTCCTCTCCGAACGCCTCCAGGCGAGGGGGCGTGGCATAACCGACGAGCAGCACCGACAGACCTGAGACCAAGATCACCGCTCCTACCGCCACACACACCTGAGACACGGAGACAGAAACAAAAAGAAAGATTAAAATTAAACACATTCACCTGCTTCTCTCAGTCTTGTCTAGCTTAACTACAAATCCTGAAGGAAGTAAACACGAATCTAAAGGCCTCCACAAGCTACTAAAGACTACATTGTTTTATGTAACCTACTAAGATTACATAAAACACGATGACCTAAAACAAATTACATTTAGTAGCTACAAATTTTCTATTAGAAAATTACAAATTAGATACAAATACAAATTTTCTATTAGAAAAATACAAATTAGATATTAAAAATTTACACAGAAATGTACAGAATCTACTAAAGACCCAAAAGTCAAAACTAAAGAAGCTGCTAAAAGCTTAATTTCAACCAAAGATCTAAAAATAAATAAATAAATAAATAAAACATTAACAATGTCATCTTAAGATTATGTAGCTATTAAAAGGCCTACAATTTAAAAAATGTAAGGTCTAAAAATCTACTAATGTCTCAAAAATGAAAAGTCCAAATATACATAAAAAGACCCAAAAAACATAAAGATGTAAAGATTCTTTCAAAAGCTACAAATTAAAACAAAAATGTCTCTTAAAAGCTACAAAAAACTTTAAGGTAAAAGCTTACAGTTTAAATTAAACTTAAACTCCTTGAAACCAAGGAGTCAAAAAATTAGAACTAAACAGAAAGTTCTAAGGATTATAATTAAGCCTTATAGAAAAATAAAACCTTAAGATTGCAAATTTGAATCTGAAAGGCTACAGAAACGACTAAAAGTCCGAGATGAAAACCGAAAAACCTACAAAATTAGAATTATGAGGTTTTAAAGAAGTTAGTAAAGACCTAGCGTTAGACTGTAAAGAGCTACTGTATAGAAGCCACTGAAGGTCCAAAGTTAAAAAAAACTAAAAACCTAAAACTGTAATCTAAAAGCTATTAAAATCTTATTAAAACACAAACATCTACAAAAAAAAAAAAAAATGCAAATTAGCTTCTAAAGGTCTGAGAAGCTACTAAAGCTGAAAGACTTCAATTAGAACCTGAAGCAACTGAGTAAAGTCAAGTACCAAAACCAAAACATCTAAAAATAAGAATCTGAAGGCTAAAATTGCTACTAAAGGCACAGTCTTTTAAAACCTAAGCACACAAAATGTAAAAGGATCATTTTAAAATTATAACATGAAGATCTAAAGATGTTAAAGAAACTTTAACCCACAAAATTAGAAGATAAAAGGCTACATTAGCTTATAAAACTAAAACCACCTAAATTAAACCCCAGAGACCTTAATTTAGAATATAAAGGACTAAAGCAGTTAGTAAAGAGCTAGTATTAAACGGTAAAGAATTACACAAGCCAGTACAGAAGGTCCAAAATGAAAACCTAAAATCTATTATAACAACCTGAAGGACTAAAAAGTTTACTGAAGGCACAATCTTAAAAACCTAAACGCGTAAAAATATAAAATTATCAGTTAAAAGCAAAGAATTAGGACCTAAAGATCTAAAACAAAAACATATAACCGCATAAACAAGCAAATAAAGGCCCAAACCTAAAGCTTAAACTTTCGAGTTTAAACGTGCTGTTTGTCTGACCTTCCAGAGGACAGAGCTCCACCGGCTGGGCGATCTCTGCGTCTGGAACTCGTCGTGGTGGCGCTCCCAGATGGAGGAGGTGCAGTCCTCGTAGAACTGGTGCAGGTAGGAGCGAACGCCGTAGCGCTGCGGCCCTCCGTCACCGTACTCCGAGCCGCACAACTCCGGGCACGACGCCATCTTCACATCTGAGACACACACACACACACACACACACACACACAAGAACAAACCTGAACGCAAATGCTACAACACCGAGACTGTAACTAGTCGAGCGGCTAGCTGTCCCGTAAGGATCGAGTAATAAAACCAGTCAAAAATGATTATTTTACACTATTGCATGCTTTTGTTTATATTTATTAACAGTTTAACGACTTAAGATCGTTTGCAAATCGTTCAAAATCCAGGAATCCAATGAACACTGGATATTTATCATATCGTTTCACGAGGACGTGCATTACATTGATTTTATCACTGGTCTACTTAAGCGTCCCCAAACATCCCTGAAATCAGTAACCGCCCAGCACAGCCGGATAATCCTCCCATTAGAGGAAAAAAAACAAAACAAAACCCCATGCTTCCAAAAACTTAAAAACAAGAACCGCAGTAAAACCAGATCAAACACTGTCACAGCTTTTCCAAGATGGAGTTGTTTAATCTTCATCTCCTCCGGTGAAGGAGATGAAGCTGGACATATATACAGGTCCATCTCAAAAAATTTGAATACTGTGGAAAAGTTATTAGGTTAAAACCCTTATACTCAACATGTGGACACGTTGAAATATCGTCGAAATAGGAATTTGTCCCTCCAATTAAACAAACAATGGAGGGTTCCCCTTCAGAAAAAGGTTCCACTTCAGAAAAAGGTTCTCAGCCTACCATCCTTAACTATTTTAAAAAACTCTTCAGGAGCCCTTTCTATTAGTCAGAAGATTTATAGATAGTCGTTATTTTATCTTGGAGTGTCTCTGAGTCACACTCAAGAGGAGGATCAATCAGGTTCAATCTAGAACCCATAGCATTTACTTAAACCCTTAAAGCTTGTATGCAGAACCCTAGAGGTTCCCATATTAGCGAGGATGCGAAGTAGAACTCCTTCAGAAGGCTAGAACCCTTTACTAGCCAAAAAAACACTATGTTTTAAGAGTGTGGGTGATGTTTAATGAAGGCAGCACAAACACATCTGTCAGATTCATGTGTAATTGATGTTCTTACTAGAACTTCCACCATTTTGAGAATAAAAAGCTACACTTAGGAAAATAAGACACACAAAGGCTTCTTTAGTTTGTTCCTCTGGAGGAAGAACAGAAGGTCCGCCTTTGGAACAGGTTCGCAGAACCCTTTCAGAAACCCAAGAACCCTTAATCATCAAAGAAACCTTGAGGAACCCTTTCTTTTCTAAGATGCACAGCTTTTTAGGTGCCATTTGTTCTCCTGACATGAAGCCTAGCCCATTCGTTCCACACGGAAACCGTCCTTGTTTTGTTATTTAGGACAAATCTGGAGGAGTGGAGAAGATTACTTTGGTAGATTGTTTTTTTTGTTGTTGTTGTTTTTTTTCCAAATACAGCAGTGTAAACAGCGATGAAAGATCTTCATGGTAGGAACATTTCTAAATTAGATTCAAAGGAGGACATGAGCAGAGAGAACAAAATGAGCTTCCTGCATATTGGTTTAATTAAATCATGCCTGGATTATGGTGTGTGTGTGTGTGTGTGTGTGTGTGTGTGTGTGCTCCATTCTGGCATGAGGCAGCAAGGTGTGTCATTTTCAGGTCCTCATGAGCCACTTCTCCTCCAGGAGGAACCAAATGACGCATATAATGTGTGTGTGTGTGTGTGTGTGTGTGTGTGACTGTGTTGCTATTTTAACCTGTCCTTGTGACGCGTCATTGTTTTGCGTATAACTGTAGCTAAATGAAGCATTAGTAATGAATTAGTAAGTAGTAACATATTTTTTTCCCTTTAAAATTTGGACTACTTGTTACATTGTTACCCAAATCAGCTCGCTAGCTGCACTAACGTTAGCTGACAAGGTCACGCTACAAGGTCCTTACTTGGCTATAAATTTAATGTTAGCTCAACTTGAAGTTGTTGTGTAACATTACTCACTGATAACACACTACGAGTGTGATGAAGTTAATAATTAACTATTGTATTGATGGCGCATCGTGACACGTAACTAAGAGATCGACACGTAACTCAGGCTGTCTTGTAAACCGAAATAACTCGGTAGTTCAGCGACAAGGTCTAAACATTAGCAACTGACGTATTACACACTCAGCGTTGTGATAAATTCCAGACACACGTGGACCTCGGAAAGATCTTAATCCTGGTTACAGTCCTGGTTGTGGATGTTAGAATGATCTGTAATTACTTTACAAGTCAAATCTTGTAAATTATCATACATTAACTGAATAAAATTAACCAGACTGGAATCATGCATCATTTCTATTAGGTTTATGGTAACTAGCTGGAAGGAGGGAATCTGTAAATATGAGATATTATTAACGTGAAAGGTAGATTTTCTGCTCCTCTTATCTAATTCTGCCCTCTCTGGTCAAAACAAACAAACAAACAAACAAAAAAAACTCCTCCAAACAAAGTTTTATAAAAGATATATAAAACACCAAGTCACAAATTACAATATATATTTTTTTCCTGTTGTGTTTTGGCTTCGGACACGTGGCACGCGCCAGGATGTTAGCGAACGTATTGCGTCATCACGCAGTCCCTACCGTTGTCTTGGCAACAGCAGGTGCGCTCGGGTGGCTAGGACACGAAGATACGAAGGCAAAAAATAAAAAAATAAAAATAACTCGCCTAATTTAAAAAAAAAATATATATATATATATTTCCTGTTTATTTTTAAACAACATCTAAGATTTTGAGCATCTTTAACCAGCTAATTTGACTTTTGTTCTTAAAAAAAAGAGAAAATAAATAAATAAGAAAAAAAAAACAAAGCTTATTTTCAATAGCATAGCGAGTGACGTCACGCTCACCGCTTCCATCACATCCGTTTCTCCTTTGCTTTCTACAGTAGTTTTAAAGATTAGAGAGCAAAAGGTGACCTATTTGTTGTGATTTTTTTAAAATTTATTTATTTATTTATTTTTTAATAAATATCAGTTATTACTGTCTTACCATCTTGGCAACGTATTTATCTAAATGATAACAATCCACATGTTCAAGTGATGACTTTCTTACAAAACAGGATTATTTTATTATATATATATATATATATATATATATATATATATATATATATATATATATATATATATATATATATATATATATATATGTATGTATTTTTTAAATAAATACACATTTTAAAAAGCATGATATGATTATAGCCAGCGTTGAAGAAACCATTCGGAAATAAAAAGCTGTCGTGTTACTTGGTTAATATCCTCGCCAATAGGACGCTTCCTGCACCATTTTAGACATTTCCATGCCCTTAGAAATCATTCCAATGCGTCTAGAGCAAACATCTGAATCGGTATTTGAGTATAATTGTGTAAAAATGCAGCCGTACCTGTGCTATCCGGCGGTGGAGAGTGATGCTCGTCCTCCTGCTGTCTCCCATCGCTCTGAGCTCAGCATCTCCTGATCCAGGAGAGCGTCCAGACACGCACTGACTCCACTGCGCATGCGCGAGACTCTCGCCGCTTATACAATGCTTTAACTGTTTTCAATCTTAATAACTCAAATATTTACAGAGCACTCATGTAGAGCACAGAGCATTTCACAGAACATTTATAATCATATAAACAATTATATTCATTACATTTAAAATGCTGGACATTTTATAATCAGGCATATATATAGTAAAAATAAATAAATAAATAAATAATAGGCGAATAAATAACTATTTATGTTTCATTTTCAGTGCTTTACATAGAAGTTTTACAAAAAAAAAAAAAATTAAACAAAAGATAAATCCTATTCATAATACAACATATATATATATATATATATATATATATATATATATATATATATATATATATATATATATATATATATATATATATATATATCACTTTGGGAAAAAATGCATCAGGAATGCCCAGTTCCAGAAATACCCATTTCCAGAACTGCCACTTTAAGAGAGATGAGTCATATGAGCCCAAGATTAGATTAGATTCAGCTTTACTGCCATTGAGAGGAGTACAAGTACAAAGCCAATGAAATCCAATTAGCACCTAACCAGAGGTGCAAAATAGCACTGAATGTGTAGTGCAAGAGGAGACAATGAAGCAGGGTGGCAGTGAAATGCAAAGGTGACCCGTGCAGATGGCGCAGAGACACATGGATGAATGTAATGACGGACAGTGACCGTGGATCCGGTGACATGAGTGGGATCCAAAGGCACATCAGTACCACTTCTGTAAAAGATATACTTGTTTTGCGTGTTAAATATCAGCAAATTCTGGACGCAAATATGACACAGACAGTCAAGAATCTGGAGCTGAAAAGAGACTGGCTTTTACAACAGGACATCAATCCGAAACATACCTCGGAATCCACCGTAAACGCAAGCCGAAGCTTTTATAACGGCTCTCGGAGTCCTTCGGCCTGAACGTCGCGTGTGCAGATCTCAGACGTGCAAGACGGCCCGAGAATATCTCGGGATTAGAAACGTTCTGTGAGGAAGAGTGGGTGAAAATTCCTGAAACAAAGATAGAAAGAGTCCTAGCTGGGTGCGATGTCTGCTAAAGAGGGTGTAGTAGAGGATATATATTGGGTATGCGGGTGTAGGGTGGAGGGTAGAGGATGTGTTTGTGTCTTTTCATGATAAAAAATAAATAAATAAATTTGTGCCAAAACTTTTGCATACACATTGTATTGTACCATATAATTACATAGGACTTATGCTGAACTTGTGCCTTTCACACAAGTACTGCTGTGTGTTAGCATAGCCTGCATAGTGACATTAGCAGCGTTAGCAAGTCTGAGCAACTCTTGTGTTAGTGTTACAGTAATAACAGTGTCCTTGTGTCTGCTTCAATGACACACACACACACACACACACACACACACACACACACACACACACACACACACACACACACACACACACACGGCCATGTGTGACTCACACAGCTGACTCATCGCTGTATCTGTTGTTCTTAGTGATATTTACAGACCACACACATACACCTCTGTAGGTTCAGTGGATATTATACAGGAAGTGTGTATTGTGTGTGTGTGTGTGTGTGTGTGTGTGTGTGTGTGTGTGTGTCCGTCCAGATGGAGTTTGGTGAGAGCGAGGCGCCAGACTTTCAGCCTCCTGCTGCTTCACTGCTGTTTTTTTTTTTTTTTTTTTTACTCCATAATGAGAGAAAGAGACAGACAGATAAACAGATAAACAAATAGACAGACAGCAGGACAGATAAATATACAGACAGACAGGCAGACAGGTAAATAAACAGACAGACAGGCAGACAGGTACATAAACAGATACAGATAAATAAACAGACAGAGGCAGGCAGACAGATAAATAAAGAGAAAGACAAAAAACAGACAGACAAATAGACAGATAAATAAACAGAGAGACAGACAGACAGACATACCAATAAATAAACAGACAGACAGACAGACAGGTAAATAAACAGCCACACAGATGAATGCATAGATAGACAAGTAAACAGACAGACAAATAAATAAACAGGCAGACAGATCAATAAACACAGACAGATACATAAACAGACAGACAGACAGATAAATAAACAGACAGACAGGCAGATAGACAGATAAATAAACAGACAGACAGACAGATAAATAAATAAACAGACAGAGATAGGCAGACAGATAAATAAACAGACAGACAGATAAATAAGTAGACAGACAAACAAATAAACAGACAGACAGACAGATAAATAAACATATGTACAGACAGATAAATAATCAGACAGACAGATAAATAAACTGACAGACAGACATATAAATAAACTGACAGACAGACAGATAAATAAACTGACAGACAGACAGATAAATAAACTGACAGACAGACAGATAAATAAACAGACAGACAGATAAATATACAGACAGACAGACAGATAAATATACAGACAGACTGGTATAATGACTGGAGGCTTCAACATTTTAACACATTTTCTTTTTATGTACAAGTACAAAATTTTTCTTTCAGTCATGCTATTTGTGCGCGCACACACACACACACACACACACGCGCACACATACACACACACACACACGCGCACACACATGCGCGCGCACACGCACACACACACTATTAGGAGACTCAGCCTTAGCAACCTGTTAATGACTTGTTGCTCTTCAGTAAATCTAATCCATCTTAGACACACACACACACACACACACACACACAGAGAGAGACAGCTGTGATGAGGTTTTTATGGCTATAAACTGTATCTCAGCTATCTTAAGCAGAATATTATTTGTCTACACACACACACACACACACACACACACACAAGCCATGTTCTTATTAGCTGTGTTAAAGGTCAAAGGTCACAACCTCACTGGTTAGCAATGGCCTAGCAACATTCTATTGAAATGATATGTTTCAATAATTAGATCAAATACTATATAATAATGTGAGTGATGGCAGGAAGGGAAGTGTGTGTGTGTGTGTAAAGATGACGGCCTAGCGCTGTGCTAACTAGCATCCTGGACATCTACACGTCACCAGAGCTAGCCAAACAGCTACCTGACTCAACTCTGAAGGACTGAACGAGGAACAGTGCTGAGAACACTTGGCTTGTGTTTAATCTCTGATAAGCAGCGGCCCTGATTGCAGCTGTGTTTACACTTCAGGAGCCACCGCCTCTCTCTCTCTCTCTCTCTCTCTCTCTCTCTCTCTCTCTCTCTCTCTCTCTTCGTCTCTCTCTTCTCCGTTTCTATAGTTACAGTGCTGTAAAGGTCACCTTCAGGAAGTTCCCAGTGAGCGTGTGCAGCATGATAATAAACACATTATCACACCACCATGATGGCTGAGTTCATTAGGGGTGTGTGTGTGTGTGTGTGTGTGTGTGTGTACTAGTATGTTTATAACCCTACTGACTGATTAGAGGTGTAAAACTAGCAAACTAGCCTCGTATATTATTACACAGATGAATTTAATCCACACGTACAGTAACGTCAGTGAAGGAATAAGGATAAAGATCTGGATATTAAAGAAGAAACTAGCACACAAATGGAGTCCTCCCAAACCATGCTAGCATCTTGTTAGCATCATGCTACCCCTGACATGCTAATGCTGAGTCTTTGAGCAAGAACTGAGAGAGCAGGTTCACTCGACTCACCACTAATCACTGATCACTGTTATTTGTGCAACTGAAAAAAACTTCTTTTTTTTTGGTCTTTAAAATTATAGAATTTTTGTAACTACATATAAATTGTTTGTGGTGCCGTGACCAAACAAATTTAATCTAATCTATAAGTTTCTATTCTGATTAAAAAAAAAAATTAAACTGCATGATATGCGAATTATAATGAAGACAATTCACTGAATATGCTAATTATGACGTCCGTGATGTCGTTTGGTGACGTCTAGCTACTTTAAGCCACTTTCCCCTGAAACAGTTGGCCACGCTGGGACAAAATGTGGTTCAAATTGAGCCGGACGCCTCACACTCGTACCCGACTTACGTGTTTTGAAGCATTAAAAATGATGTTGTGAAATCTGTGAAATTACATCCTAGCTAACGTCAAGCTAGCATTTACAGTTTAAGACTTTTCATATACAGGCTTTTTTTTCTTTTTTTTTTATGTTACTGCGTTTTCATAGGCGGTTAAAAGAATGTGCCACCACAGGGATGAATTTCTAACATTTAAAGTGCTCAAAAATAATAATGCATTTATTTATAAGGAAAAAAAGACCCGTTTTTAGCTCATCTTACGATAAAACAAGCCCAAAGTGCACTATGAGATTTGCTGCCACCTTATGGATAAATGTGAAATTGCAACACTATATATTATTAACCATTTTTTAAAAAGCTATTTTCGGAGCACTAAAGTTTTAGGTTTGTTTGTGCTCTATTATATATATATATATATATATATATATATATATATATATATATATATATATATATATATATATATATATATATAGTTAGATCTACTGATATACGTTAAGTGTCATTATTAAAGGGGGAATATATATATATATATATATATATATATATATATATATATATATATATATATATATATATATATATATATATATAATATATAATATATAATATATATCATGTTTTCCATATATAATCTATATAATATAATATATAATAAATAATATAATATAATCGAATAAATGGAACTGAATCGGTATCATTTGAACTGAACAGAATCAAATGACTCATTGAAAAGACTCAAAAATGAAAGCTTTCAGACTTTCTTTCTCATTTGGTGCCGTTTGTCATGAAAATAAAAAGCATTACTCTCAGAGAAGATGTTATTCCTCTGTCTATATTTGTACGGTGTTATTTTCCTCTCCTTCCTGCTTTGTATTGATTCTTTATCTTTCCTGTTGAAACTGTTTCCTTTCCCCCCTCGGTCTCCCTCAGTGTACGAGATGTTTGTGCCACTGAACGTCTTTCCATTCCTCTTTCTCCTCCTCTCCATCTGGGATTTTTTTTTGTCATTTGCTGAATGGGCGGGGGGGGGGGGGGGGGGGGGGGGGGGTTATTCCTTTCATAATAAGATGGAGAGAGAGAGAGAGAGAGAGAGAGAGAGAGAGAGAGAGAGAGAGAGAGAGACGCCGTTTCCTAGGCAGCAGGCAATGGGCATTTCAACTCTCAAATTATAGCATTTGGGCTCGTGTCTCGCTCTCCACCTGCCTCCATTCCTCCTTTTCTCCAGTCCCCTAATCCCTCCATCCACCTGCCTTGGGTTTGCAAAAACAACTTGTGGTAAACAGACGTAGGGGAGACAGAACGTGTGTACAAAAAAAAAAAAAAAAAGATTATGTAAAAACGTTAAAACCAAATTTAGTACATTTCCGTTAATGAAAGTGAAATATCTTTACATTAACAAACAAACAACTAACAAACAAACAAGCACATTTTTTCATCACTGCTTTCCAAAGCTTCTCCTTCACTGATATTTGTTGGCTACAATTATATTTCCAAAACTTTAATCACTTGATTGTGTGTGTGAGAGTGGGAGACATGTTATGGATAAAGTGTGATGTAACTAAATGGTTGTAAACATCTGGCCCACAAGAAAAGCACCTGACATGTCTCATGAGGACATTTAGTCCCCGTAAACCCCTCATTTCCTGAACGTGTGTATAGAAACATGATGTGTGTGTGAGAGTGGGAGACATGTTATGGATAAAGTGTGATGTAACTAAATGGTTGTAAACATCTGGCCCACTAGAAAAGCACCTGACATGAGGACATTTGGTCCCCGTAAACCCCTCATTTCCTGATCGTGTGTACGGATTAGCACAAAGTCCTGTAATCAAGACGCATGACTTCCATTACCTAAGCGAGGTGCATCAGCGTCATGCTGAAATTAGATAATTTCAGAAGGAGGCCGTCCTCCTTCTCCTGCTCGCTCCTCTGTTCGGATTAGTGAACGCACCCTGCACGCTGACGGAGCTCTCTGATAAATGACGAGACACAAATGACACTTTTAACCTTGCTGTATTGAGTAAACGTCCCCGGAGCTGAATGACAGAGAGTCCATTTTATTATTTATGGTACATTATTCCCATTGAGAGTTAAATAGCACATTACACCTCATTCCAGCACTCGACTAAATTACACAGCTGTCCGTCTGAGAGAGGAATGAAAAATGTCCAGATGATAACTGCGCAATGCAACATTACCCTTTTTTTTATTTTATTTTTATACTTTTATGTATAACGCAGGACTGTTAAGTTGATTTATCTGTTTTTTTTGTTATTGTTTTTTTTTATACTGTTTTCTTTAAAATCATTGCATCAAGAAATAACATTTTATGCTAATGTTACAGATAAATATATATATATATATATATATATATATATATATATATATATATATATATATATATATATATATATATATATATATATATATATTATACACTCCTACCAATAGATTTCCACACTCCTATTTCCATCTAAATATTTAGATTTTTTTTCTGTCTTCATACTGAGCAATCCATGCGCTACTAAAATAAACAGCAACAGTGTAATGAAGCGGATTTACACCGTTTCCACCCTGAAGCTGATTATTCTCCTATAACATCTGATCCATTTATAGCTACGTTTAATGTACTGGAACGTCCGTGAAGAAAGTTACTTTATGATATCGCTTGGTTTTTTTTTTTGGTTTTTTTTTGCTTATGCGCTTTTTTTTTTGAGGGCTTTATACTGAGCTATGCTATACAAAACCGATGCTAATTTAAATGTCATAGTTATTTAAATGAGCAACTTTGATTTTATTGGATACAGCTGCAGCGAATTACGGCTACCCCCCCCCCACTAGCCCCACCCCTTAGCCTACGTTAACCGTACGTTCATACTAGTGAGCAACAAATCCCCAGGCGGTCGCTCATTTCCTACGTACGTACGCGACGCAGGGCCACAATTTCAGCGACGGCGACATTTGAAACGGAGATTTTCTGAAATGTTTGAGCACTGCGATGCCGTAAAGCGACAAATCCGAACGACTGGCTCGAACGCTTCTTCGGTTCGATCCTGTGGCGTGACGTTTCTTCGGTTTGCCGTTCACACCTTTAGTTCCTATCCGCAGTTCGTTTCCATTTACTGTTTGACGCACAAAAAATGGAAAAACTTCAAACTGTGGTTTCACCTACGATCTCTCGTTAAATTACGTTACGAAGAACAGTAAAGCTTGGAATGAAGTAGACGAGATCGTTGGTGCCTCTGGTGAGTTTACGTAGCTGGTACAGCTTTTACGAATCTAATCGGAGAATGAAGCTAGTACGAAGCTGAGCATGTAACAATTTTCACACTGATTAACGTGTTATTTAATTTGTGTTTAGCTAGTTAGCCTTAGAAGCCATATATAGCTACGACAATTTTGCATTGGAACTAAAAAAAAAACACTGGACAGGCCACGCCTACACCATGCAGTGTCGCGACACACCCACAAGTTTACAGTAGTGAGTAGTTAACATCACTAAAGAAAAAAAATCCTGTAGTTTTTAAAAAAAAAATTTATAGAAAGGCCATGAGTCACGAGTATACGAATACAAATTAACGGCGCGTACGTTTTAAATTTCCACACGAGCCCCATTCATTATTGCGATTTTTGTTTTTTTGTCTGCATCATGTCACATTTCTGCAGAAGGCATGTTGGTTTTTTTCCCCATCTTCATGTCTCTCTTCCATGCATTATGCATCTCAATTCATCATTTCGTTGCCGATAATGAGCCCGCACATCCGCTCGCTGTCACCGTTCGCATCCTGCGATGTCTGTCGCGTGAGAAGAAAGCGGCTGTGCGATTATTTATTCACTTCCACTCTCAACACACGCTGCTGATGAAGATGTGTGCACACGATTCCCAGGAGTAAAGCAGAGCTGATTAGGCTTTACAATGCAGGCATTATATCATTATATATTACACCACCGACTACGTTTAAGCCGAAGAGACTCGGATAGATATGGAAGTTTATTACTTATGGCTTTTGTCTTTGATGACTAATAAACAAAGAGAAGTGAATGATAAAGGTGATGGGATTTAGGTCTGGATGCAGATCAGGACGCAGGAGATCCTGCAATACAAATCATTTAAAGCTTAGAATGCTGGTTTATATACACAGGGGTGCCAATATTTATGGTTTTGCTAAAAAAAAAAAAAAAATTACGATTTTGGCCTGTTGCTACAACAATATGGAAGAACTCTGCTTTCCTGCTTTTCCGTCAGACTGTACGTGAATAAATAAAATTGACCCGAAAAGCCGATTCACCGAAAGGGAAAGGACGCCAGCTGCGAAAGACGTACTGTTTGTGGTTATTTTTGTCTTCGTGCTGATTTGTCAATTTTATCTAGCTGTGTTTTTGCGAACAACGGTTTTGTGAGCCAATGGAGAACAAGTGGGCGGGACCGTGGAGTCTTTGCCGGGAAAACAAAATGGAGTCGCCGCTAATAATTAAGCAACATCACACCATTTAAGCAAGATTTGCCTCGTTGTTTACTTAGTGTATGAAATAAATAGCTAGCTAAATAATGCTACTGTTACATTCTGTTTCTCCTGCATCATCTTCTGCTTTAAACAGTAAATAGAGAACAATTTTTGGGTCTCAGAAACTGAAAATCCTCAAAATTGAAGCCGTTTAACCCAATTCCGACAAGTCCAGAGATGATAAAGGAAATCCTAGTACAAGAATAAATGAATTAATACGGCTGTGATCCAATAACATCTTAACAGCCAAACTATCTGAGTGTCTGTGTGCTGAAGGTTAGCAGCCTGCTGATCTACGATCTTCTCTCTCTCTCTCTCTCTCTCTCACTCACACACACACACACACACACACACACACACACACAGGTCAGAGGACTTGCGCGCAGCTCCAATCCATCAATAAGTAATCAAACTGCAGGTGGTCTGGATTAAGTACAGTAGTGAGCACTCACTGCCTACAGCCAAGTCCCCTTTTCTAAATTAGCGCAGTGATGGATTCTGCCGAGCGTCTAGATAATAAGAGACCTCGTATGCTCAACATCTGTCTCTACACGCACGGGAAAAGATAAAAAGAAGGACAAAAAGAAAAAAGGGAGCGAGGGAGGGAGGGAGGGAGGGAAGGCTGCGGGGCTTTAATTGTGATTGTAATGTAACAAATCTTCTGAGAGAGAGAGAGAGAGAGAGAGAGAGAGAGAGAGAGAGAGAGAAAGTAAGACAGTGGGACACAGAGAGAGAAAGATGCAGAGAGAGACAAAGACAAAGAAAGAGAGAGAGAGAGAGAGAGACTGACGGAAAGATAGGGAGAGGGAAAGAGTTGCAAAGAGAAAGAGAGAGGGGAAGGAGGAGAGAGAGAGACAGACAGAGAGAAAGAGAGAGGGAAAGAGTTATAAAGAGAAAAAGAGAGAAAGAAGGAGAGAGAGAGAGACAGGTAGAGAGAGAGAGTGAGAGACAGAGAGGGAGCGAGAAAGATATACAGACAGAAAGAAAGACATACAAAGATAGAGATACAGAAAGAAAAAGAGAGGGAGACAGTAAGGTGCAGAGAGAGTGAGAGAGAGACAAAGACAGAGAGAGAGAGAGAGAGAGAGAGAGAGAGAGAGGGAGCGAGAAAGATATACAGACAGAAAGAAAGACATACAAAGATAGAGATACAGAAAGAAAAAGAGAGGGAGACAGTAAGGTAGAGAGAGAGAGAGAGAGAGAGAGAGAGAGAGAGAGAGAGAGAGAGAGAGATGGATTTTCTTTTTCTCCTCTTCATGTTAAACATGTCCACACACCAGGTGGCTGTGTAAAGACGTCTGTCTCTCCTTCAGCCAAACCGATCTGTCAGGAAGGTAAAAGGTTCTCTTGTAGGAATAAAGTTCTCGTTCCACAGCAGGTTCTCTGAAGCAGAACAGTAGATGGCACTGTTAGTCCAGAGTCTGGGCTCGGCAGCGGCAGTGGCGGCGGAGGTTGTGGTGATGATGTAATCCCTTCACAGAGTGGAGATGAATGTCATGACTATGGAAAAACATGCTGGTCTGACACACACACACACACAAACACATACACACACACACACACGTTCTCCACGCTCTCCATCAACCAGAGAACCATCTTCCTCATATATCAACTTACATTCCTGTTATATTTATTAGATTTATGATAATATTGTACACCTGCAAGAGAATACGCTCAGCGTTTATCACATACACATGCACTAGAGGTCAATTTAAAGCAGATCATTTTCCATAAAAAGGTGGAATGTTACAGAGAAATACTTATATGTCGATAAAGTAACCTTTCTTTCTTTAATTAAGTTAAAAAAAAGTAAGAAATAAAAGTAAGAAGTAATAAAAGCACTTTTATTATTATTTTTTAGAGAATTTGTCACTATTTCATGACATTATACCGTTATTTCGACTTAATAAACTGTTATTTCAAGATATGTTTCAATTCAATTTTAAAATATCAAGTCAATATAATCAGATATTAATTGGAAATAATGACAATATCTTGACATAATAGGTTTTTTTTTTTTTTTTTTTTTTTTTTTACATCTTGGGATTAGTCGGTGCGTTTTCCCCGGACCGCACCGAATTAACAAAAACAGCGCCGTTATTTTATTACTTCGACTCAAAATTAAAGCGAATTAAGGCAGGATAAAATCGCCTACATCCTTCACACACGTTACAATTCGCAACCTCGATTTAGTATCTGCGAATAGTCTGTGCTGGATCAAGTGCTATTCTGTGAGCTGCTTTATGATGAGTGTGGAAGCCATCTTGTTCAGTTAAACCAGTGATCGTAATGTGAACACGCACTGCTCACACAGCGATATGTTGGAAATTTTCATTTTTAATTTGATTTCATTTTTAAAATTGTGCTTTGCTTTTATGTTAAGTCGTTAAAAAAAATACAATAATGCTATTTCCTTCTTCAGTCCGCATTTTCCGTCCCCTATTTTTTTCTACTTTTCTACTTTCTCCCACCTCCTGTTGCGACATTCCGACATCCGAAGCGAATAAAATGTCACAGGAGGTCTACACAGCCAATTTACTGAAGAACATGAGCAGGGACAAGAAAATCATTACGGCGAGATTCATATCGACGGGCGTTCTCTTAATGCGCCGAGTTTGGTTTAAAGTCCTGCAGCCAAAACACTCAAGGATAGATCAATGTCGTCTGAGCGGGAATGGGAATGGCAATGGGAATGGAGCAGCTCAAAAACGAGCAGCTTCAGGCAGGAAAAGTCATATCAGGGGGTTTCATTTCATGAATTCATTAATGTGAGGTAAAGTCCAAATGGTTCCCCCAATGCACCGGTCCAAAAAAATAATTGAGGACTTTTTCCAGGTTCTTTCAAAAATGACCTCGTCGCGTCTCAGAGTTTTGATGGCTTCTGGGCCGAAAGATGGAGTCGTGTCGAGCCGTAATCTAGAGAGGTGTCAGGAAATGGCACCCCAGAGGATTCCCACATATCCGACATCGTTTATCCGGCTGTCTAATCTCGGGGCTCGCGGATCAATATTAAGAGCCCAAGTGAGGGAAAGTGGAAGACCAGAGAACATGGAGGAAGTGAGTTCAGGTCTGGGATTGGAGTTATTTTGGGGTTCAAGGTCTATTTGTGAAGGATAAACGTTAGGGACAAATCACAATACGTCAGGAATCAAACATTGCATGTGGTGCGGTTATAGGAAAATAATCAATGATGCGGTCATTTCTAAACCTTTCTTTGATTCTTTTTATAGATGTGTAATTACCTCAATGGGAACTCCTACACCGTAAACTGCCAGTGATAAATATATAAATATAATACATCACCAAATGTACTCCTGCTTTTGCCTGGCAGCACGTTTAAGCAATAAGGATTTGGGTCCTATTTTTATACCAAGATGAATAAAAAATAAAAACATCTGGAAGTACTGACGAAAACGTGAGAGAAGCCGTGTACGAGCACCGGCTCCTCTCCCCGTCACGGCTTGCAGCGCGATAAATGTCCCTGACTGCTACGCTGCATCCCCACAAGAGCCGAAAAAGATGGCGTCATTTTCAAGATGAATGAAGCTCGCAGCTTTCAGGTACACAACAGAAATCCAATGAAAGGGAACTCAGCATCATTTGATGAGGCAACCCGGAGGTAGGGTCCCTGGGGAAATTGAGACCTGAGGCTATGTGACAAATATACACTAGTCGTGCTGGTTTTTCTCTCAACCCACCATCAGATATTTTCATGTTGGTGCAACCGCCACCAAGTTTCTTTTACTTTTTCTTTTGGGTCTGGGAAACAAGTCTCCTTTTCCTGATAAACTGCAAGCGAGCATTTAAATCCCAGATCCGTTTTTCAATCCGGTCCAGCATTCACGCCGAGACTTACGGTGTCAGTTTATTTCATTTCGGCGCAGGTTTTCAGCTATTTACGAGAGACCGACACCACATCCATCCTCTCTGACAGCCCACAAATAGACCCCAGGCCTGCATTCGTCTCCTCTGGGGCTCCTCGGATAGCGGAATAAAGCTGCACCTGAAGATCCTCAAACTTGGCTTGATCAGATGAAGCCCCACGTCCTTGCTTTCTTTTAAAAAAATGAAACTCCACATAACTCCCCGTAGCCACGATTCAGCCAACATGACATGCCTTTCACTCGCTTCGGTTTAAGCGCATGAGCTCTGTCCATTAGAGAACTCCTATCTCGGTTTGAATTGCGTTATATCGTCCCGCTTGGGTCGGTAATCGAATACACTATGGGTTTTATAAATCTAAAGAAAGTGGCGCGGCACGAATAGGGCTCTCATATTAAATTTGTAAAGCTTACAGCCAAAGACTAATGTCAAATCCGTTGCTTTTTTCCTCGAGGATGGCAGAATCTCTCTCTCTCTCAACGTCATTCTGTATCTCTATCCATTTCTATCTTTGTCTCTTAATACTCTTAATACACTCATTATATCTGTTTACTTCGTGCACTACAGAGTATTAGAACACAGAGCCTTTCTAGAAAGCTTCATGGTTTGGAAAAAAAAAAAAAAAAAAGCTCCAATATTTCTCCACTACATTCTTGATGTACTATAAAAAGCCCTCCCCCTTCCATCCTCAATTTTACAGCCATACAAAGTTCCCCACATGCTGAAATCTTTATCGTCCCTCTGCAGACGTGTCAGGGTCTTACAGAAAATCAGGGTTATTTTAACACAGATCCCAAGCGCTGGCTTTTAATGAATGGAATGAAGCTAACACTGAAGTTGACTCTCTCTTAAATAGAAACTTAAGCAGTTCGTTTACAGTCGTGACGGCGTGTTGAACCATCTTGATCACACGAGTATGGATACGTCATACAGCTTGGTGCATGCACGCACGGTTCTTCTGGCACTTAAATTCCACGTGAACCCTCTCATCCATCACTGCATAACACAATAATGCCTGTCAACGTCAAGACGCAGACTTATAGATCATGAGGAGAAAATATCCACGCATATGCGCATATAACCATCTCATTTTCATACAAAACAGAAAGGCAAGTTGAGGTGACACGGTCATACAGAAAAATCATATCATTGTGATAAACCGTGTAAAAAAAAAAATCACCCGAAGAGGATACATTGAAGTGTTTTGCTTTAACATGTGATAAGAATTAAATGACGGTGTGATGTGATCCGTCATCCACGTCCTTCACTGTTCTCTGTTGCATGTTGAACAAGTTCCGTCGCGTTATCGCTGTAATTTAATATGATGAAACACTTTCCACACAAAGAATAAATATTTCATCAATAACTTTTTGTGATTAAAGGTTACTTCTGAGCATAGATTAGGACTTGCAGCAGGGCTCAAAATAAAACATCAACCGGTTCTCTGAGAGCAGTGTTTTTTTTTAAATTAAATTTTAAATCCTCTTAAATTTGAAAAACTAACCAAGGAGTGCGTGACTAAGTGAATCCAGAAATGTTTATTATTTAAATTTTAGTGAATTATGTTTTTCTTTCACCTGAAAATATTCTTCAGTTTTCCTCTGGGGGAACCCTTATAGTTATAATGAATCTTACAAAAAGAGTGTTTCCCAAATTGAAACACTTCAAAGCAGAATTAGAAGATTAATTATCCGATGAAGCCGTGAGGAACCCTCTAAGAACCAAAAATTGTCCTTAAAGAACCTATTTTTGGAATTCAAGAAGCTTTCCTTGCTTGATAAACCCTTAAAGAACCCTTGAAAACCCCTTTTTTTAGAACTTAAGGATGCTTAAATATCTAATGAACCCTTAAAGAACCCTTTTTGAAGCTATGAATCCTTAACTGTCTAATCAAGCATTAACAAACCCTCACATAACCATTTTTGGAAGCTACGAACCCTTAATTATCCAATGAAACCTTCAAGAACCAACAAAGAACCAATTTTGGAAGCAAACAAACCTTGTAGTGTCCAATGAACCATTAAAGAACGCTTTTTTTGTCTAATAAACCCATAATGAAGCTTTTTTTTTTTTAAGCTAAGAACCCTTAAAGAACACTTTCTCAAATGCCAAAAAAAACTTCACAACTCACCGATTCCTTAAATAACCCTTTTTGGAAGCTAAGGACCTACAAATACCCAATGAACCCTTAAAGAAATCTTTTTTTCTAAGTATGTATGTAACCTGGTAAGTGAACAGAACTCCAAATAATTGGTACACTTTTAGAAAAAAAAATGTTCTTCAGGGGTTCTTTAAGGGTTCATTGTAAACTTTAGGGGTCTTAGCCTCCTAAAAGAGGTCTACTTAGAACCCTTTCAATAGTGAAACGCTGTTATAGGGCTGTACATAGGACCTTTAAGGGTTTCCCCGGGAGGAACAACCGAAGAACACTTAAGGGTTCTACAGTTTCCAAGAGGATAAAAAAAGGTTCTTTAAGGGGGCTTGGCTTCCTGTAAGGGTTCTCAGTCCCTGCATTTTAACTTTATGAACACTGGTGTGTAAATAAATCTATTACACTGTTCTGAATGACTCCCCCCGCCCCCAGCTTCTCCTGCAGCCATTAGTGGATTCTAACACGACATTAACGGCTTTCATATCCCTCATTTCTCACACACTCACCCCGCCAAGGTCACCTTCACTAGATCCCTCAGAAGGATGCGTGATTACTCCGACTGCGGCCGTCATTAAGGCGAGAGAAGGGAAGAAAAATAGACTGGGGTCTGGCCGTTAAATCAAAGCGTAGCAATATCTGCATGCTAACGCCAGCGCCACGTTAATTATCCCTCACGGGTTTGAAGTTTGCATATTTAAAAAAAAAAAAAAAAAAGCGCAGGTGATGAGGTCTCTGGTGGGCATCACGAGATGTGAGATGTTTCATTTACATGCTGTTTGTAGAATTCACAAACGTGTACATGTTGTTAAAGTCATTAGGAGCGGGGTGATACATCAGCATGAGGAAACACAGCGTGCAGTACGTAATATTGAGCGACGGAGTGGTGTGATGAAGAGGAGTTACTGATACCACATTAAAGTTGAACGTCCTGAAGAAGCTTTACCTCTTGCTGTTACAAAGTAGTGACACTGGAGACTCCTTCCACAAATGTTAAATAAGCATCTCCAAAGCTTTGGAGTCGATTCCCTGATTCCAGGCTTTGAAAACTAAGATTCAACTCCAAAGTCGATCTCAGAAAGAGTTGACTCACTGATTCTCCCATATCTCATTATGTAAACACATCTGAGCTGGAAATGATGGTCACCAGAAGTAGGTGAAATGAGACTCCGCAGTCGGTGCCTCAAAAATAAAGAGTCAAATTTTTATTGTTATAGGTTTAAATTTTCATTCTTTTTTTTCAGTGACGTTTTATCTTCATTCACTGTGTCACTAATGCAGTCATTATATCGCTGCTATTATACTGTTAATTTATCATCCAGTTCCATTATAATGAGCAGATCCATCTCAAAATGTCCCAAACTCCCACCAGCTTCAGGTTTTAATCACAGCGTAATATTAAGGCTTATATTTAAGGAACACAGCATGCAAATGACAGAGTGTGTGCTAACGCTAAAGCTCAGTCGTGAGGGCCGGTCCTCTGCCTTAAAGCGCTTAATGTAAAGCCAACTGTCTGGGGTCCAGGAGAAAAAAAAAAAGAAATATTTGTGAGTGAAAAATGAGCAGCGTCCTAATCAGAAATGCACTCAGATACGTTTATTGGGCCTCGGAGAGTTCCGTGGATTTCGGGCATCGGAGTAAAAAGAAAACAGTAAACGCAGGAAATTATGGCAGAGTGATTTAATGAAGCAGAGCACAGCATTTCTCTAACTGCGACTCGAGGAAATGCTGCGGTGTCCTAGAGCAAGAGCTTCGTTTTAAATGCGCATAAATAAGACATCATAATATTCACACTTTTCACTGGGTTTACTAGGGAATTACACACTAAACAACAAATAAAATAGAAAAGAACACCAAGCATTATAATTCTGTCATCAGAGAGGTGTGTGGAGTGAAGGAGGCGTGGTCTTCATCTCAGTCTCAGTGAAGGAGTGAAGGCTTCATTACCTGTCAATCTTAGTGAAGGAGGTGTGGCATCTGTGCCTGTCACTCTTAGTGAAGGAGGTGTGGCATCGGTATCTGTCAATCTTCTTGAAGGAGGTGTGGCATCTGTACCTGTCAATCTTCTTGAAGGAGGTGTGGCATCTGTACCTGTTAATCTTAGTGAAGGAGGTGTGGCATCTGTGCCTGTCACTCTTAGTGAAGGAGGTGTGGCATCGGTATCTGCCAATCTTCTTGAAGGAGGTGTGGCATCTGTGCCTGTTAATCTTAGTGAAGGAGGTGTGGCATCTGTACCTGTTAATCTTAGTGAAGGAGGTGTGGCATCTGTGCCTGTTAATCTTAGTGAAGGAGGTGTGGCATCGGTATCTGTCACTCTTAGTGAAGGAGGTGTGGCATCGGTACCTGTCAGTCTTAGTGAAGGAGGTGTGGCATCGGTATCTGTCAATCTTCTTGAAGGAGGTGTGGCATCTGGACCTGTTAATCTTAGTGAAGGAGGTGTGGCATCGGTACCTGTTAATCTTAGTGAAGGAGGTGTGGCATCTGTACCTGTTAATCTTAGTGAAGGAGGTGTGGCATCGGTATCTGCCAATCTTCTTGAAGGAGGTGTGGCATCTGTGCCTGTTAATCTTAGTGAAGGAGGTGTGGCATCTGTACCTGTTAATCTTAGTGAAGGAGGTGTGGCATCTGTGCCTGTTAATCTTAGTGAAGGAGGTGTGGCATCGGTATCTGTCACTCTTAGTGAAGGAGGTGTGGCATCGGTACCTGTCAATCTTAGTGAAGGAGGTGTGGCATCGGTATCTGTCAATCTTCTTGAAGGAGGTGTGGCATCTGTACCTGTTAATCTTAGTGAATGAGGTGTGGCATCTGTGCCTGTCAGTCTTCTTGAAGGAGGTGTGGCATCTGTACCTGTCAATCTTCTTGAAGGAGGTGTGGCATCTGTACCTGTTAATCTTAGTGAAGGAGGTGTGGCATCTGTGCCTGTCACTCTTAGTGAAGGAGGTGTGGCATCTGTACCTGTTAATCTTAGTGAAGGAGGTGTGGCATCTGTGCCTGTCACTCTTAGTGAAGGAGGTGTGGCATCTGTACCTGTTAATCTTAGTAAAGGAGGTGTAGTATCTGTACCTGTCAATCTTAGTGAAGGAGGTGTGGCATCTCTACCTGTTAATATTATTGAAGGAGGTGTGGCATCTGTACCTGTCAATCTTCGTGAAGGAGGTGTGGCATCGGTACCTGTTAATCTTAGTGAAGGAGGTGTGGCATCTGTACCTGTCACTCTTAGTGAAGGAGGTGTGGCATCGGTACCTGTCAATCTTCTTGAAGGAGGTGTGGCATCAGTATCTGTCAATCTTCCTGAAGGAGGTGTGGCATCTGTCAGGCTCGGTGAAGGAAGTGTGGCATTTGTGTCAGTCTCAGTGAAAATCAAACTGTATAAAACGGAATCACATGCTTTGTAAATAAATGTCTACAACTATGATCATATTGAAATGCCGGCTGCTTTAAATGCGTCTCACACACCGGATCTTAAATGCCAGATCGGGATGGACGTCATTTCACCGCAGAAACAGAGCCACCGCCCCCTCACTGCTGAGGAATAATACAGGGGTGTGTTCTTGCTTCCTCTCACTGACCTTCACTGCTTCCTGTTTATTTATAAAAGCATTCTTTATTCAATTGCCTTCATATATCACCATAATGGAAGGTCAATAACATTTTAAGGCTCATAGTGATGCTATAAAACCCGATCGATGAGTTCACTCACGCTCCCAGCTCGAGTTCATTCTGGTGTGGCTTCTCATTCAGGAGGACTCATTCAGGAGGACTCTCAATACACTGAACCAGGTCAAATATTTAGTGATGGGATGTGATGTGTGATCGGAAATGAATTCCTTTCCTTTTTGTTCCTTTCCATAGATTTGCATTTGTCTCTTTAGTGGTAATTTTGCATAAACCAAGTACCTGTACAGATTTATATCATTAATGCAACTCAATAAAAAAAATTACAGCAATAATACAGACATGTTATTCTTTTTAAAGAAGTTCTTAAGTATTGCCATGCTGAACTTTGCTCTGGCTTCGCGCTACACGTCAGTCATTCAGAATGCTAGCATTATTATTATTATTATTATTATTATTATTATTATTATTATTATTATTAGCATCAGGTCTAATTATCTGATTAGCTAAAGTGCTTGTTGTATAAACCTTACTGATTAAAAGTAATTATTTGGTAGATGTTTCTATTTGAGGTAAATTAACGAGAGCTCCATAAATCCATCATCTCCATATTGCACATGCTCACACGTGAGGAACGGCACTGAGGTGATTATAACGAGTGTAATGCACGTGTGATTTACAGTGCTGACGCTGAAATGTTCGCTTCCATTAGCGTATAACACTCAGAGGCAAAGTGACTCGTCTGTTTCATTTCTCTCTCGCTAGAGTGTCTTATAATAATTCTGTTTTGACGCGGTGTTGTGCATCATACAGTGAAGAGGAAGTAATTCCTTGAACTTTTGTACAGTCTGTAAAATATATTAAGTCATACTGTGATGAGAGCAAGCTAGCTAGCATGCTAATCAACTGGTTTGCTATCTAATATTTAACAACAACAAAAAAAAAAGCTGAAGCAGCATCTTTAGCGCTTTTATTATATATTTTTAACAGCCCATTTCCTTTCAGCATACAGGGTCATAATATTTAGCTGACTAACTAGTATGCTAACAAGCTGGCTTTCTACTAGCTAGCATGTAAACTAGCTGGTTTGCTAACTCATTAAATGTTTACAATGTTTTAGCAACTTGACATGTTCTTTCAGTGGTCGCTTTTCTTCTAAATATGTCCTGAGTTATATTAGCATTCTAACAAACCATTATGCTAACTATGTAGCATAGCACGCATACTAACTGATTCGCTACATAATAAAATGATCACAACAGTTTAGCAACTTGAAATTTCCTTTCAGTGGACTTGTTTTCTTTTAAAAACGTCCAGATTTATATTAGCATTAGCATTAAGCTGGCATTCTTAACATGTTAACTAGCATGTTAACTAGCTGGTTTGCTAACTAATAAAATATTTACAACATTTTAGCAAGTTAATCTTTTCCTTAAGTGGTCTGTTTTCTTTTAAGTATGTCTATATATGAATATGCTAACATATTGTTATACTACGTTTTACTAATAAGCTGGATTTCTACTAGCTAGCATGATAACTAGTTGGTTTGCTAACTAGTCAAATATTTTTTTAAACTGTACCTGAGGTGATATCCTTGACGATTCTGTTGCAAAATGTTTAGGAAATACACAAAATATGGTTCACTAGCATCCATGCTAACGGTGAGGACATCAAGGACATTCTAACAATTTATTACAATATGAATAATTTACTTTCGGTCTGTAATTTGGGTAGCAGCGAGTCAATAGCCAGTCTATATCTTAGAATTCTTCCATTTAAAGAAACTCCAACAAGCTTACATACTTTTTCTTCTTCACTCAATCCTCAGGAAATTTGGACGATGTAACTTCCTGTTGTGGAATATTCCAGATGTACTTCATGTGTTGATGTACTTCACACACACATATCGCAGAATCATGGCCACGGGAACTCTCCTAAATCCCAGAATGAGCAGAAATGCACTGTTAGCGTAATTGAATCGTTAAGCTAACTGCTACACCATAATAATAACTCACCTCACAGCATCAGTGTCATATCGATAATAAAACATTACCAAACGCAATACGACAACATTGCTAGTTACTGCATTATTGCTAATGCTTTATATTTCATTATATTGACGGCATGGTGTTTAAGCGCCGCCATAACGGAAAGGAAAGACATAATCAGCAAGTTTTGGTGCGTTTTTTTTTTTTTTTTTTTACTTCCTTCCTCATCAGCCATTTTAATGGCTGCTGCATTACGCTATTAGCTCATGTGAAGTTTGTTTGGTAACCAATTAAACATCACTGGAGATTTCAAGATCAGAATTTACCCATCATACTAATTAGTATGTTAGAAGGTAAATAAATAAGATGTAGTATATACGAATATTAATATATAGAATATCTTAATGAGTGAAAAAAAACCCTCAAATCTAGACAAATTTAGGAAATATTTTTCATCATGATATTATGAAACTAAATAAAAAAAAAACTACAGTATTGCACAAAATATTACTTATTAAGTCTAGAAATACAGTGGGTAAAGAAAAGAATCACCCCCCTTTAAAATAATCACATTTGCACATCTAGACTTTGCAATATTTGCCCACTCTTCTGTGCAGAACTGCTCAAGTGTGATGTTAAATGTGATGGTGACCGTTTGTGGACTGCAGTCTTCAAGTCATTCCACAGATCTTCAATGGGGTTTAAGTCTGGGCTCTGACTAGGCCATGCAAGGACATTCACCTTTTTCTCCTTCAACCACTGTGTGGTCAGTTTTGCTGTGTGCTTTGGGTCATTGTCATGTTGGAAGGTAAATCTTCTTCCCATCGACAACTTTCTGGGAGGGGGTAGCAGATTTTCCTCAAGAATTTGATGGTATTTTGCCACATCCATTTTCCTTCTATCCTGACAAGTGCTCCAGTCCCTGCTGCAGAGAAACACCCCCATAACAGGAAATTACCACCTCCATGCTCTACTGTAGGAATGGTGTTATTTGGATGGTGACCTGTATTGGATTTCCACCAGACATATCATTTGGTGTTGAGGCCAAATAATTCAATTTTAGTCTCATCTGACCATAACACTTTTTTCCATGTGGCCTCCGAATCTTCAAGGTGCGTTTTGGCAAAGCTCAGTCGTGGGTGTTTTTTTTCTTGCAACCCTCCCATACAAGCCACATTTGTGGAGAATTTGTGATATTGTTGTCACATGCACACAATGACCACTCTCTGTCATAAATTCCTGCAACTGCTTCAGAGTTACTGTAGGCCTCTTGGTAGCCTCTCTGTCCAGTTTCCTCCTGGCTCTTTCATCCAGTTTGGAGCGATGTCCTGATCCAGCGAGGGTCTGTGTTGTACCAGATACCTTCCACTTCTTAATAATAGACTTCACTGTGCTTCTAGGCATTGATAAAGCCCTTGAAATTTTTTTGTATCCATCTCCTGACTTGTGCCTGTCCACAACTTTATCCCGGAGATCTTTTTTTTCCTTTCAAAAAAGCAATGTTAGGTGCCAAAAAAATAAATTCTTAAACTTAAAACTCTAAAAAACTAGACTTAGAAATAGACTAGGTCTAGGTGCCAATAATTGTGACATACGGTTTTGTTGAAAAATAAGCTCTCCCCCCCTTAGTATAAACTTTAAGCCACAAAGCATAGAATTCATAAAATAATACATTTAAGTAAGTAACTAACTAACTAAATAAAATACTTTTTAAAATTATAGCGCAGACTGTATATAGTTGATAATTTTTTGTTGGAATTTGTTCCTAAAGATGGACTTTACCTCCGTGATTATTCCACTCTCCGAGTATGACATACTACTCATGCTAATTTACGTTATAGCCTGTACTGAAGCCCCTCTGCTATATAATGGAGATGGAAGGCCATTATTAAATATGTTAATGTATATGAAATATGGAGCACAGGAGTCGTTTCCGCTCGGCTAATTCAATTATCCCTGACCGCATCGCTCTCCATTTACTGAACTGATTAACGCCGGAGTCAGGGCTCTCGAGATCCACGAATCAAAACGCCCATTAAACCTGAAGCTTCACACTCGCACAGCTCATGAAAGAAACGGTCAGCTAATTTCCGTTACCCTTCAATCCTGCACGGCTTAATCGCATGTGCTCTGAATTCCATTTTATACAAGCATAAGCATAGACGAGGGAATCTGAAGCTAATCGTTCGATTACGTAGCCGCGTGTATTAATATGACATTCGCCCTGGTGCGTGTGGTGTTTTTATCTGTGTGATACAGAAGTGTTAAAGAATGGAATAGACACATCACCGCCTGTGGGAGGATAAACTGTGCTGAATAAGAATAGCTAGTTAGCTCATTTTCTTTGTAGTTGGCTTCATTCGACTGGAGTAAAATGCACCAGTAACTGGATAAACAAACTGCTTTAGAACTTTTGTGTAGATATAAATACCTATAAAGAACTATTTTCATTATCGTATAACTTTCATTATCGACAACAGCTGTCCGTTTTGAAGATTATTTAGTGGGCTAAAAAAAGCCAAGGCCCAAACTATTTAAAAAAAAAAAAAAAGCTTATACATGAACAAAAACGAGGACTAGATCTAATAAAAACAATGAAAAAGAGTAGATCTAGCAAACAGAATTACATAAATAAATAAATGTATGAATGAAAGAACAAACGAACAAAATTATAAATAAATAAACAGTTTAAACATAGCCTAAACAAACAAACAAACAAACAAAAAGTCGACATTTATTTAAAAAAAAAAATTACACTATTAAATAAATAGATAGATAAATAAAAGAACACACAAAATTATAAAGTAAATAAATAAATAACAAATGAACATGGCATAAATAAACAAAACAAAGAAATAAATAAAATAAATTTTAAAAAATTTTTAAAAAATAAATAAATAATTTTACATTTTTATATTTATATGAAATTTATTTTAAATATTTAAGTTCATTCATAGTCAAAAGACAAGAAATTTATTACAAAAATAATTACATTCAAAAATTAATAACTGAGCAAACAAACAAAATAATTAAAAAAAACAAATCCTCACCAAAAATAAAAAAAGAAAAAAGAAAAAAAAGAAACAAAAATTAATGTAAATAAATCTTACACATATACAAAAAAACCTAGACTTGGCAAAAAACAATTACGTGAAAACATAAATATATAAACAAACAAATGAATGAATGAATGAATGAGCAAGCAAACAAATTAGAAATAAATAAATAAAATGAATAAATAAGTAAACTTTATTTAGCTAATTAGCTAAATACATTGCTTACAAAAACAAAAACAATACCAGACTAAGTTCATGATCAAAGTCTTGGTATGAAGTAATTACGAAGTCATTTTTATCAGAATCTTTTCTTTTCTTTTTTTTTTTTTTTAATTCAGGGCTTTAATTTTAGCTTAATCATCATAATTATGTTTGCAGCTGCTTGTTCCATATAAAGGTTATTATTTGTTGCATGAGATTAATGCTTAAAGTAACGTTTAAAGAAATGCTAAAAAAAAATAAAAGAAAAAGACATGAACATGAGTTTCAGTCAGCGGGACTTTTTTTTTTTTTTTTGGTACAGCAGGTATTACATTTCTGTAAAAGCCATATGCAGAAAACATCAGTAAAGAACACTGTTGGGGAATTCCTCCACCTGGGCTTTCTCAACGTAATATTACTGCACAGCATAAATCTGGCTCTCAAAGTGATTTTCCAGAAGCCTCAAAGCAACTCTACATAATAAACCACGCTCATGAGCTCACGCTGAACACCGAGACGTCCGGAGTGTCTTTACTGACGTTTTATTTCAATCTGAGGGTTTTGTGGAACTCATATTCTGGGTTATTTATTACAACAACATCACAGAAGACCTAACCGAGCTGAACAACAACGTGAAATAAGCCTAAAAAATAAAAGCAATGTTGCCTCTAAAGCTAATCTAAAACGTTCATAAGATGAAAATGTTGTTATTTTGTTCAGCTAGGTAGCTAGCTACAAAGTTTACACCTTCTCAACTAGATCAATGTCATGAACACAGTGTCAATTGCGTCATTTTCCGAACTGCAGACTCTTACTTACTGCGCCATACAGTACCCAGAATAGCATACGTTAAAATTTTCAGCTAGCATCAACAGTCAGCGTTGCCTGAATGACAATACAAAACATCTGACATGGGGAGAAAATTTGCACAATGCTAAACTATATGAGGCTATAAACTTCCTGCCCATTAGCCTCATAGCTCAACTGGATGTTGGAGACATTTGTGTATGTAAATTTAGAAATCGTTTCTAGAGTACGTAACTTTCACGTCAAATTCCTAATCGTAAAAGTCAACTGCTAATGTGAGAAAACTTGACTTGAGTCACAAACGCTTGTTAAAATGCTCACTGCTAAGGCTAGTCATCCAGCTAACAGAGGCTAACAGCATCTCTAATGCTAGCTTGAGAGGATTTTCATAAATGTCATATTCGTACGTTTTTCATCGTTCTAAGCCTGCACAGGGTCCCTATGATTTATTTACTAACCTGTTAGCATGCTAGCTAATAGCATGGTGGTTGGAAACCAGATTATCCGTGACGACTGGTGAGCGTTCCCTCATTTCATAGCATCGCTGATTCGGCTGCACATTTATTTATCCCTGATCCGCACACTGTCCACCCCGCCCTGCCCCCCCATGGGAGGGCAATAATCAGCTAGCATGCTCATATTTATACATTTCCACTAGTGAAATGAATAGCACTGCGTGTTCCTTGGCTGTTTTGCATTTTACAATACGTGAGGTATTCATTTTTCCTTCAGCCTATAATCAGCTAGCATGACCGGAGGGTCGCTGTGGAAATGGAAAATAAAAATGGCTCGACAAATGCAGCGAGGATATGGCCTTGTAGTTAAATTTAGGCAGAGCCCACATTTTACGCGCCTCACCTCTGCGCTTGGAAACTAGCGGAATCTGAAAGATGTTTGTTTAAGCGAGACGAGATTTAGACTGCGATAATGGCACGGCTGCGTTGGTTATTCTTCACTGTGCCCTTTATTTTTATACCTCATAAGCATACTTTCCCAGGCTAATATGTCCTAGGATTTAGGATCGTGTGTGTGTGTGTGTGTGTGTGTGTGTGTGTGTGTGTGATAATAGAATCTGTCTTTGCTCCATACTTGGAAATGAGAGCAGCTTGTAGCCAGCTAAATAACATGAGCTAATGGTCCAGGATTTCTGAGAAGATTTAGCCATATTCCTAAATGTTCGTAATCTTAATTAATGTTAGCTTACTTAAGCTAACATGGCAGGTTTACTGAGAGGACTTTTAAATGCTAGTCAGCGAGCTAACGTGAGCTTATTTGACAGGGTTTCTGAGAGGATTGTCAACGCCAGTCAGCTAGTCAACGTGAGCTAACGTGACTGGATTTCCAACAAGATTTTGTCATATTTCTAAACAAGCATAAACTTTACTTCTAGCTTTCTAGCATGACTGCTGATGCTATTTAGCTTTTTTTTTTTTTTTTTAAGTCTGCAAGCTGACATCCGTTAACATGACAGGATTTCTGACGGGATTTAGTCATATTCCTAAATGTTCATTAGCTACACTAACACTAGTCAGTGAGCTAACTTGGTAGAATTATTGAGAGGATTTTAATGCTAGTCGGTGAGCTATTGTGAGCTAATAACAGGATTTATGTGAGGATTTAGTCATATCCTCCACAATCTTCATGGCTAGCTTTAACATGACATAACCTGACAAGAATTCTCACTGTCTATTTTAAACATTCACCACATAAGTCCAGAGAGGATTTTAAGGCTAGTCAGAGAGATCAATTTAGCTAACACAATAGAAGTTCTGTGAGGGTTTTTTTTAGGCTAGTTAGAGAGATATCTTTAGGTAACACAACAGAAGTTCTGAGGGGATTTTAATGCTAGTCAGAGAGATAACTTTAGGTAACACGACAGAAGCTCTGAGAGGATTTTAATGCTAGTCAGAGAGATAACTTTAGGTAACACGACAGAAGTTCTGAGAGGATTTTAAGGTTAGTCAGTGAACTAGAAAAAGGGATTTTTAAGTCTTCTTCATAAATATGCATAATTGTAGTTCGCATGAGCTAACTGGCAGGATTTAGAAATGATTTGTTTTAAAGCCATGCTAATATATTTTTATAATAGCTGCTAATGCTTGTAGACTTAAACTAGTTTTCGTTCATGGTGTTTGAAGCAAGAGAAAAACATAATTATTAATGTTATTATCACTGTTTTAAGGATTGTTGATCACGTATCCAGATGCGCATTCCCATGTAGCACACAAACGTGTCGCATTCAGACGTAAACACGATGTCGTTTAGAGGACAGCACCTCCTCCTGGTGACGGTTTATTAAATACAAACAAAAACACATTCAGTTTGTCGTACAACTTTCCTCCTGTAACTTATTTTTTTTGTGGCGTTATTTATGCTAGATTCATCTTTTTTTTTTTTCGAAAATATTTCGTAATATTTCTATAGCTATATTCAACAGTATATTGATATAGAGGATATATGTAGATATACATACTGTTTATATGTACATACTTGTATGAGATGTACTGAAATGTAACCAATGCATTCTTTTTTGTTTTTTTCATTTCTGTGCCATTCCTTGTGAAATGGACTTACAACCCTGACTCGATTTTTTCCCCTGCGTATAAATAACATTGTGGAGAATTGTGGAAATGCGATCTGTCCATCATGGATCGAGTTATATGGGTCCAGCGCTGCTGTATAACACTATCTGCTCTGCTCCGGCACATGTTCCGATCTGATACACAAAACCGCTGATGGAAAATCCAGAGAAGAAGCGCGACATGCTGGCTCAGAGCGGAACGAGAAATAAAAACGGCACAGCTGCAGTATATACGCATACATATACAGTGTGTGTGTGTGTGTGTGTGTATATATATATATATATATATATATATATAAATATATAAGATGGATGTTCGCAGGAATGAAATCTGTGATGAATTACATATTTTTGTTTTGTTTTTTCCAGAGAGTAACGAATGCACGATGCTAAACTGGTTAGCTTACTTGTTTTATATTCTTGTTTATAGAGTCTCTTGTATCTTTCTTGGCTGTGATCCTTGCTATTTAATAAGCTTTTTTTCCAAGGTGTTATTGTTTCCCGTTAAATTCTGATTTCTGAGATGATTAGTCCTAATCTTCACTGCTAGCATAGTCAGCTAGCTACTGTTATCCTTTTAACGTTTTTTTCCCCACCACAAATTACATAATGGTTCAGACCCATTAAATTAATCTCAAAGGTTCTTTTGGGAAAATGATTCTCTCGTGCAGTTTCTCTTAAAGAATCATTTCTGGCACCTTGATTTTTGAGACACATCTATGTTCAGTTGATTCATTTGTCTTTACAGTTTGTTTCCTATAAACAAGCGCCGCTACTGTATTAGCATCATTTTATACGGGAATTGTGAACAAAACGGGTTTTTATACTCGTTGGAATTCCAAAAGGGGGCAAATATTTCTGCACGTGTGTCTTACAGCATTACGCACATTGATTTCAGCATCCGTGTTTAAATTTTAACACGAGATCAAATTCACACCAGAGATTTAAAAAAAAAAAAAAAAAACGAACTAGAATATAAAATGCTGAAGATGAAAAGTCAAATAAAAGATAAAAAATATATAATAGAACAGAGAGAAAGATATTAGATTAAAAAGTAAAACGATATATAAAAGCTAGAAATAAGATACAGTGAAATTAAAGAAAGATATCTGAACATTAAAAATAAAGTTCATAGAAAATACAATGAAGTATAAAAATAAAATATAGAAGCTAGAAATAAAAGAAAGGTGACGAAAGATATGTGGAAGATAAAAACAAATAGAATATAAATGATAAAAGCTAAAAAAAACTAAAAATATATATATATAATAGATAATAAATAAAAGAAAAATAAAGACAGAAATATAAAATATTTAAAAAATGTAATAAAATATCAAAGCTCAAAAATTGAAAATGGAAAATAAATAAAATATAAAAGAAAGAGATTCATATTTGAACGACTGGAAAAAAAAAAAAAAACCCAGAAGATTCACAGATATTCTCTTTACACAAAAAGAACTGCACAAAATCACTAATTAACATCTAATTGTGTCGTATCGTTGCCTACCAGTGAGCCTTTGTGATTAGTCGTGACAGACGCTATTAATCTACTCTGATGGCTAACAGCACTTACTGGACCTCCCCCTCGAAGAACATCAGTCATGAGGCGAGACTCACTCTCGCTCTCTCTCTCTCTCTCTCTCTCTCTCTCTCTCTCTCTCTCTCTCTCATCTCACTTAAGCCGTGGCTCTTAACCATCCTTTATTCTGTCTGAAAAGCCATCTCTGAGCAGATGTCACATTTCTGCACATTCCGGCCAGGAAAGACGCATGACACGGAATGAATCTGATGCTTCTCCTCAATTATTTGTCCTGTTCCTTGTTTACTGAGAGGAAGAAAACAAGAATTTGGCTCTATTCATAGCTCAGGCAGAGAAACATGGGGGATTTAATGGAAACAGCACTGTTTGGCTGAAGAGCGAGGCATCATTGTGTTTGCAAGGCCGAGCCACAAAAACAAGCCTATTCAAGCTGGAGATGTGCACTGGCACCAAATTAAAGGAAAACATCGCCATTCCACATCGCTCTTCACCTCGTGCAGATTCAATCAGAGAAATGTTCATTAAAAACACTCGTGTTGACACTATGGCCTGGTATTGAGCTTGCACTGAGGGCTTTCATGGGCTCACGATGGCGATCTGAGCCTGTGTCCTCTACTTTTTTTTTTTTTTAATGCTTCTGAAAAGCAAAAAAATAAAAAATTCTGTTTACTAACTCTTTCATGCACAGCGTCACACTAACGTAGATTCAAGGCTGTTTTAAAGAAAGCTCAACATGCACATCACCTCCAAATCACGGTCATTTAACATCAATCATTGTTGCCATTCTCAATGGAGCATGTCTCTCGTATAGCTTCACAAACTTTCTACACAAAATCCCAAGGATTCCAGTTAATGCCAGACTCTAGTGAATACCTCAGCTTTTGTTTGCTTGTTTTTAACTTTGAAACTTTGTTTACCAAAGAAATCATGCAACAGTCAAACATCTGTAGCAATATATGTATCAAAGAATATCGCTATATTTTGCTCAAAAAATGATACTTTCTATATTTTGGTCATCAACATTAAAAATTTTAATACTGAATGTTAATGTTTTTGTTATAAACACATTGGAAGAAGTTTTTTTTATTTCAGAATAAAAAAAAATGAAAATGATAGACCAGACCACTGAATTTTTGTTTATGAACACATTTATTTCAGGTGTAATATTTTATAAGTGATCTTTAGAAGAAAAAAAAAATCATAATTCATATAACATGCAATTTTATTTAGAAAATTCTATGATTTTGGTCATTGACATATATTTCAGACCCGAATGTTACATATGTGTTTATAAACAAATTACAAGTTTGTTTTATTTTAGCTATAATGTAACATGCAATTATAATATATAACATGCAATTAGATTTCTATAATCTGTCATCAACATTGAATATTTTAGACCTGAATGTTAAATTTCAGTTTATAAACACATTGGACGATGTTTTTTATTATTATTTCAGCAATTTTTTTTTTTAGAATTTTTAGTAATCTTTAGAAATAAAAAGTTATAAATTATGTTTGATCTGTAATATTGATAGTTTTCTATAAGATTGGTCATCAACATTAAAACTTTTAGATTTGAACATTGAATTTTTGTTTATTAACGTTTATTTCAGGTATAATATTTTATAAGTGATCTTATAAAAGAAAAAAAGGGGTGGGGGGGGTGTCATAATTCATATACAGTGGGGGGGGAAAAGTATTTGATCCCCTGCTGATTTTGTACGTTTGCCCACTGACAAAGAAATGATCAGTCTATAATTTTAATGGTAGGTGTATTTTAACAGTGAGAGACAGAATAACAACAAAAAAATCCAGAAAAACACATTTCAAAAAAGTTATAAATTGATTTGCATTTTAATGAGGGAAATAAGTATTTGACCCCTTCGACTTAGCACTTGGTGGCAAAACCCTTGTTGGCAATCACAGAGGTCAGACGTTTCTTATAGTTGGCCACCAGGTTTGCACACATCTCAGGAGGGATTTTGTCCCACTCCTCTTTGCAGATCCTCTCCAAGTCATTAAGGTCATTTTCAATGCCCTGGCTGAGGGAAGGAGGTTCTCACCCAAGATTTGATGGTACATGGCCCCGTCCATCGTCCCTTTGATGTGGTGCAGTTGTCCTGTCCCCTTAGCAGAAAAACACCACCAAAGCATAATGTTCCCACCTCCATGTTTGACGGTGGGGATGGTGTTATGACTTGGGGTCATAGGCAGCATTCCTCCTCCTCCAAACACGGCGAGTTGAGTTGATGCCAAAGAGATCTGACCACACCTGACCACAACACTTTCACCCAGTTCTCCTATGAATCATTCAGGCAAACTTCAGACGGGCCTGTACATGTGCTTTCTTGAGCAGGGGGACCTTGCGGGCGCTGCAGGATTTCAGTCCTTCACGGCGTAGTGTGTTACCAATTGTTTTCTTGGTGACTATGGTCCCAGCTGCCTTGAGATCATTAACAAGATCCTCCCGTGTAGTTCTGGACTGATTCCTCACCGTTCTCATGATCACTGAAACTCCACGAGGTGAGATCTTGCATGGAGCCCCAGACCGAGGGAGACTGACAGTTTCTTCCATTTGCGAATAATCGCACCAACTGTTGTCACCTTCTCACCAAGCTGCTTGGCGATGGTCTTGTAGCCCATTCCAGCCTTGTGTAGGTCTACAATCTTGTCCCTGACATCCTTGGACATCTCTTTGGTCTTGGCCATGGTGAAGAGTTTGGAATCTGATTGATTGCTTCTGTGGACAGGTGTCTTTTATACAGGTAACAAACTGAGATTAGGAGCACTCCCTTTAAGAGAGATCTCCTAATCTCAGCTCATTACCTGTGTAAAACACACCTGGGAGCCAGAAATCTTGCTGATTGATAGGGGATCAAATACTTATTTCCCTCATTAAAATGCAAATCAATTTATAACTTTTTTGAAATGCGTTTTTCTGGATTTTTTTGTTGTTATTCTGTCTCTCACTGTTAAAATACACCTACCATTAAAATTATAGACTGATCATTTCTTTGTCAGTTGGCAAACGTACAAAATCAGCAGGGGATCAAATACTTTTTTCCCCCACTGTAACATACAATTTTATATAGAAAATTGTATAATTTTGGTCATAAACATTAAATATTTTTGACCTGAATGTTAAATTTTTGCTTATAAACAAGTTATAAGTTTGTTTTATTTTAGGTATAATGTAACATGCAATTATAAAATACTAAAATTAGATTTTAGATTATTTCTATAATCTTGGTCATCAACATTAAATATTTTAGACCTAGATGTTGTTGTTTTTTTTTGTTTGTTTTTTTTTGTAAACACATTTTATATTTTGTTTTTATTTCAGGTATAATGTTTTATAAGTAATCTTTAGATCTTTTAAAAGTTATCATTCATATTACATGCGATTTTAAGCATTAAAACACAAAATCTAATAAAAAAAATAAATTATTTATGCATGAAAGGGTTAATCCTGACTTGAGTAAAAGTGAAAATACTTGTTTATTAAAAGCAGCGCTGATAAATGTTCCTGGATTATAAATGATTCCTAAAATATCCATTAATCCCTTATTTAAAAAAAAAAAAAAAAAAAAAAAAAAAAAAAAAAAATGCAAATCAATACTGCTCCTCGTGATCACCAGACCTTTAAACTATATTCTTAGAGAAAATGTTTCCTCAAGGGTTCCTAATGAGGGTGGAACCATTTTGCGCAAAAGTTTAATGTTGAAATGATTAATGTTCCCCGCTGACCCTCCATACATTGTGCCGCATCTGTCGCGTTTGGTCCTTATATGGTCATTGTTTCCTGTTCTCATTACTCTGCTGTCATGGTTGTTAATTAATGTCAGCTTTTGTGTGTTTATTCTGTCTAATTTGTTGGTACGATAATGTGTTCGTGCAGATTTACAAGTGCAGCAGTGTTGCTTCTAAACTGTATAACGTTCCACGTTATTTGGGTTCTAGTTCTTAGTTATATAGCGGTTCTCTCATTTTCACCTCTGTCTGCTTCATCTGAGTAACGACAGGATGTTAATGGAGTCATCTCATGACTTGGGATCTTTTCTCATTGATGTGAGATGGAGGGAATTAAATGGTGTCAGCACCATTATTACATTTTAATTCTTTCTTTCTTTCTTTATTTATTTATTTATTTATTTTTAATTTGTTTATGCCTCGGGTAATCTTGAGCAGATTATAAATATCTGTCTCTCTCGTTTTTCTTTCATGGATCAGTTCATTTCCTGACCTGCAGGGGCCCTCGACGTGCTTTGGAAAACGCCGGAAAAACAACATCTCAGCACATTTTTATGCTGAACACTGGAATGTGAGAGAATTTTTTCATGTTAAAAAAAAATAAAAAATTGTAAACACACCACCAGAGGACGTCCCTGGACATGGAGAACATTTGTTGTTGTTGTTGTTTGTTCTACATCATGTTCCTTTTATTTGTGTAACAGCAAAATAGGGATTTAAACTATTAACATGTACAGTTAACATTTAACATTTAAAAAAAAAATGGCCAAGCTGAACATAGGAAAGCGAGGAAGTTTAATAATTACATTAAAAACACTGCAAATGTATGAAGCATTTAGATTCAAGTTGATCAAAATGTGGTTATAACTTACAGCTTATCACTTGTAATAACATGTAAATTATATTCAGTCATTAGATACATTATATTTAAATCTTTACATCACAAACACATTGCATGGTTATGTCGGTGTGAATTTAAATATACATTAAATATATATTATATACATTAACAAAGGTGTTTGCTTCTTTGTTTTTGTGAATTGAAGGAAAATTGTTTAACTTTAACTTTTCTTGTTCAGATGTTTGGAATGTTAGACTGTTCATTTATTTAAGATTTAAGATGAGTATATTTGGCAATGAAACGGTGAATAAAAATATAACTAACTATAAAATTGCACTGGTGTTTTCTAAAGTAATTTTACTCATCAATATGATGCCTTGACCCCAGCCTCAGTCCATTCCTTGTGAAGTTCACTCAAATTCTTGAATCGATTTTGCTTGACAATCCTCATAAGGCTGCGGTTCTGTCGGTTGGTTGTGCATCTTTTTCTTCCACACTTTTTCCTTCCACTCAACTTTCTGTTAACATGCTTGGATACAGCACTCTGTGAACAGCCAGCTTCTTTGGCAATGAATGTTTGTGATTTACCTAGTGAACCAAACTGAGAGACCATTCTGAAGGCTCAGGAAACCTTTGCAGGTGTTTTGAGTTGATTAGCTGATTGGCATGTCACCATATTCTAATTTGTTGAGATAGTGAATTGGTGGGTTTTTGTTAAATGTGAGCCAAAATCATCACAATTAAAAGAACCAAAGACTTAAACTACTTCAGTCTGTGGCATTGAATTTATTTAATACACGAGTTTCACAATTTGAGTTGAATTACTGAAATAAACGAACTTTTCCACGACATTCTAATTTATTGAGATGCACCTGTAATTTCAGGAGTTTTTCCACTATTAACATTTTTTTGTTATTTTAGAAAACATCTGTGCTTTTGTTTTTTTTTTTTTTAAAAATTTGAATGATTGATTTTTCCTCATTTTGTCCTGAGGGTGTACAAACTTTTGCACTTGACTGTAATTCCTCTGAAGCTGTGTGATGGGCGGGATCGGTCCATTTTATTCCGAACGTGTTCGCCTCATCCCGAAATAATGCACTAATGCGTAATTTGCGTTTTCGGCCAGTAGCCACACTTCCTCACTCCAGCGGCGTCTCGGACACATCCGTTATCGGACTTCAACGGAACAAATGAAGTTAATAGGAATGAGATCACTCTCGTTAGGATTGATCGGTTCTCTTGGCGCCGGGCCAAAAATGCTTGTTGTTATTTATTTATCTCCTTCCAGTATTTACCTGTCTGCAGATAGACGGCCTGAGGGAACCGTTTCACTCGCATTACATCATCGGCATCGTGCTAGCTCAGACTTCTGCTAGCATTATGTCATCTCGGGGTTCTGCATCAGCACTGAGATAACTGGAAACGATTGGCGCAATTCCAATGTGGCACAATCCCAAGTGTTCACTTTGGAAAGTGGGTTCTTCGGGGGTTCTGGCTTTCTACTTGGAACCCTTTTGGGCAAAAACAACCTAGCCTCATAAAAGGGTTTTACTTGGTTTTTATCATTTCTGTTAGAGAAACCATGCTGTAGGGTTCTACATAGAACCTTAAGAATACGAAGATGCCATGAGGAGGGACAAATGAAGAACACTAATGCTAATATTGGGTATTTTTTTTAGAATCTAGTAAAGGGTCAAACATTTGTCTCTTTTTAACACTCGTTTTGAAAATAAAATCCTGCATTTTTAATGGCGCCCCCTGGTGGCCTGATGGTTCTAAGTGACTGTGCATAGCACTTGCAGCTATACTTTGAAAATGCAAACACTTTAACTTTCCTAAAGAGTATCTTATGAGGTAAAGTTTGAACAAACATCCACCAAAACTGCTCTCGTTGGGAATTCTTCCTAAAAATGCCTCTGAATGCTGAATGCTTTATACAGAAGGTGACACAATCAATAACGACTTGCTTTCTGCGGTCCTCTGAGGAAGCGTCCTGGCACAGACACACTGTATTTTACTGCAGTCCCTGAGGATTCTGGGTACTGAGTGGGTTTCTTTATATTTATCCATGATGTCCTTTTACTGCCAGTGTGCTTACTTAAATGAATGAAATGTACACGAGAGTGCACAGGTGAAAGAACCAGTGCGAATGGAGTGGTGGTACCGTAAGGAACCCATAGTTTAGTGCTTATAGTTTAAGAGTTCAAACTGTAAAGACACAGGAGAGAGTTTAATCCAGAACAACACGGGGATGGATAAAGTCGCATTTCACATACGATTATGCGCAAAGCATGTGAAAGTGCATTTCAACATGTTATGCCCTTAAAAAGTCAACTCAAGTAAGCATATGACATCATGTGAATAATACATGATAAAACCTAGGTGTAAAAAATGTTTTTAAAAAAATCACGTACAAAAAAAAGAAACCGTGTAAAAATCACATGAAAAATGATGTATCTAAAAATCACAAGTATCAATAAATAAGTCGTGTTAAAAAAAATCACGTTAAATTCATTTAAAAAATCCAGTTAAATTAAGTTAAAAATAACATATTAAAAAACGAATTGCGTAAAAAAAAAATCTAATAAATGAATTTTTAAAAATCACAAGTGAAAATGTGATCATGTGAAAATAAATAAATAAATCATGTAGAAAAAAGTGAATGTGAATTATTTCTAAAATAAATAAATAAATAAATAAATAAAGTAAAAGACGTGAAAAACAAATCATTTGTTTAAAAAAATGTAAAAAAAATAAAATAAAATAACGCATTACATGTAGAAAAAATAATGTAAAAAATAAATTAATCATTTGTAAATAATAATAATAATAATAATAATAAGTATAAGAATATCCTTTTTTTTAAACGTGAAAAATATATCATTTGTAAAAATTAACAAATAATTAAGTGCAAAAATAAAAGCATCACATGTAGAAAATATAATGAAAATATATTTATATTTTCAAATATAGTGAAAATAAAGGAATCATTAAGTGTTAGAATAAATGAATCGTGTAGAAAAAAAATTAAATGAATCGTGAAAAAAACAATCACGTAAAGATGAATGAATCATGTCTAAAAGTGCATCCTAACCCTTAACCCTAACCCTAACCCCAAGATAACTGCATCGTGTGTAGAAAAAAATCGTGAAAATAAATTTGTCGTTAAAAAAAACCCCATTTTTTTCAGGATTCATTTATTTATAAAAACCATGTGAATCATATGTGAATCATTCCTTCAGCATTTCCCAAAATGGGATTTGGGATTTCTCTTAAATCAGTGTTAAGACCTAGATCCAAATCAGGAATTATTAGCTTTAAAAAAAACAAAAAAAAAAAACATTTAATGGACAATGTCTTCAAATACACACCTAGAAAAGTCATCCGGTTCCAGAGTTAACGTTAGTCAGAGGCAGAGATTTGTGGCAGGGAAGTGAAGGATTTCCTCTGGGATGAATCCCATTAGCAAACTCCCGCAAACACCGAGACTTGTTTATTCTTCTTCAGCTCCTCAAGTTACCTCCTCGCTCTTTCTCATCATTCTGCATTTACAGGATAACAAAATCTTCTGGCCTGAAATCATATCGCTCCCGTCTCAGGCTCAAATCCCAAGGACCCAGGCTCCAGGCAGCCAATTTGTCCGACAGGTCAAAGGTACCATTTTTCAGCGCTCCGCTAGCAGCGCCTGAGCCTCACAGTGAGATCCCGCCGGTCCACGTTTATGTTCTGAGGTAAAGGAAACTGACAGAGCTGCGGTCTGCCATCGCGAATAAACGTACCAAGGGAACGTGCCTTCATAACTTTGCTAACTCTTGACCTAGCTAGCCTCAGCCAAAGACAAGTCCTGAGAGTAGCGACTTCCTGCATCGACTGAAAAAGGGAGGAAGTTGTAGTTTGGACTTTAATGAGACAGAACTACAGGCTGCGGCTGTACGTAGCATGGACCGTGTGCTAGAATTCAAATTAGCTTTACAATGCTAACATCGCTCGATAAACTTTGCACGAACATGATAATGACGGCTGCTTCCTGAAGACAAACCGATTAACATCGATGCTAATTACTGATTCTCTTGGAGTCTGATTTTATATAAGCAATGCAATTAAAGCTACGAATGTTAGCCTTGCTTGTACGATCATGGCTTCATGACGGCATCCACGAATATACTGGGATCGTTTCTTAACCATTCAACGAATTAAACGATTGCTTACTGTGTGGAACAGGGAAGAAGTTCATAGAGAAATCCATGACTTCTAATTAGAGAGTATTATCAGTGACTCGAGTCTTTTGAATCTGTTTGATTCATTTGAATCAGAGTCATTTCAATCTGTTCAGGTAAATTGTTCAGATTCGTTCGCGGACTCATTTGTGCTGAACGAGCTCGACTGGGAATGATTAAACTCACAGAGTCAACTGATTCACTGAAAGAGAGCGGAGTGAACTGTTCATGACCAAAACAGTTACAAATCATCAATAAGTGCAGTTGGTCATTTCCAAAAGATTCACAGAGTCAAATACTGAGGGAATCTCAGTCATGACTAAAACAGGAACAGGCCATAAATAAGTAACGTTGGTCATGTCCAAAAGATTCGCTAATCCACTGAATGAGTGAGGAGCGAATCTCAGTCATGACTGAAATGATTCACTGATTCTAAGAGAACAGATTAGGTTTAACATGCACACACTTAAAAAATCGACTTTCATGGATGTTTAAGAAACACCAAGTAGTGTAGATAAAACATATCAATTAAAATAAATGACAAAAGGATTTGATGATTCAAATACTGACAATGGAGCAAATCTTGGTCATGAATGAAACAGTCGAATTCTGATCCACTGACTGGCAGGTGGAGGTGGAAATCTCAATATTGACCACAGATCCACTGATTCAAATACTGATCTGCTGACCATGACAGGAACGAATCTTAGTCATGACTAAAAGATTCACTGAGTCAAATACTGATTCACTGGACAAGACAGGAGCGAATCTCGGTCATGACTAAAAGATTCGCCGAGTCAAATACTGATTCACTGAACAAGACAGGAACGAATCTCTGTCATGACTAAAAGATTCGCCGAGTCAAATACTGATTCACTGAACAAGACAGGAACGAATCTCGGTCATGACTAAAAGATTCGCCGAGTCAAATACTGATTCACTGAACAAGACAGGAACGAATCTCGGTCATGACTAAAAGATTCGCCGAGTCAAATACTGATTCACTGAACAAGACAGGAGCGAATCTCGGTCATGACTAAAAGATTCGCCGAGTCAAATATTGATTCACTGAACAAGACAGGAGCGAATCTCGGTCATGACTAAAAGATTCGCCGAGTCAAATACTGATTCACTGAACAAGACAGGAACGAATCTCGGTCATGACTAAAAGATTCGCCGAGTCAAATACTGATTCACTGAACAAGACAGGAGCGAATCTCGGTCATGACTAAAAGATTAAAGATTAAAGATTAACAAATACTGATTCAGTGAACAAGACAGGAGTGAATCTTGAGACCGAGATTTGCTTCTGTCTTGTTGAATGAATCCGTATTTGAATCACCGTATCTTTTAGTCATGACCGAGATTCGCTGATTCGAATACTGATTCACTGAACAAGACAGGAGCGAATCTCGGTCATGACTAAAAGATTTGCTGAGTCAAATACTGATTCACTGAACAAGACAGAAGCAAATCTCTCAAGAATAAAAGATTATTCAAATACTGATCCTTTGATCAAGCAAGACTTGAATCTCAATCATTTGGTCATGATGTTACTATAGAAATGCAAACATATTAGGATGAGTGCATTAGTATAAACCTGTGATTTGCAGCTACGCTAATGTCAGAGCTGCTGTTACAGAAAACTAATCAACACCTCAACATTCTGACCAATCAGAATCTAGAATTCATTGTATAAAGGATAAAGGACAATCCTGGTCCTTAATATTCTTGTCCTTTATATCGGGATGTTGAGTTCCTAATATTGTCCTAATGAGGTGATATAATGAACCACAGGCTCATGAAGGTTTAATTTATGTGACCTTTGGTTTTACTCTACAGCAGAACAGATTAGATGGAGAGGCCAACATTAAAATTAATAAAGATGGCGGGATTTATATCCGACATTACAGACAGACGCTCGGTGATAATGAACACCTCATTACGCCCAGCTCAGTGACCATGGCATAAAAACCAAACTTCAGTTTCTTATTAAGCTAAAAGATTAAATTAATTTTAGATAGCGGATTTATAAAGGAAGCTTTTACAAAGATAATGATTAACACTTTGATGTGTTTAAAACCACAAGATCAGCCTGTTTCATCTTGTGGTATTCTGGGGTTTTTTTCCCCCATTATTTGAGATCCTATATCTCTTTTCAAGATGTTTTTTTTTTTTTAACAGCAAACATACTGACAGCACTTTTCCAGCAGTAAGCAAGTTTTCAGTGCGTGTCATTTCTCTTTACTAACCACAGATGGAGAAGAAAATTTGGCACTGGTTATAACACCCTGCTGGGAGAAGCAGAGCCAATATCTCCGGCTCAACCAGAGCACGGTGCTGCTAATGTCATTCCGGTTTAAAATAAAGTCGGATGCGAGAGATTCCAGTCCCGGCGAGGGAAACGAGTCGCGCTCTCAAACGCAATTCCATCAGCTTGCTCAGTCAGTGGAAAGCTGGAGGCTCTACCAGCCAAGAAACATTACACATGACATCATTCCTCGATCTGTCCATGCAAACGGTTGGGTATGGAACGCGGCAGGAATGCTGAGTGCGGAAAACACGGTGCGCTGTTTAAATCCAGGGAATTGTGCGGGAAATAAAAATGACTATAAAGAAGTCGTGGCGGGTTTTAAACACTGAGCTGTTTATGATCGGATCACTGGAAGAGCATGTTCTGCACAATGATGGATGGAGTTGGAAAAAACTGCTTTGAGGAAGGACAGTAGAGTGATGCTAGCTATTCGTATCGGTCCATTAGCTCGTGTATACGTATGATGTTGTTTGTTGCAGGTTCAAAAAAGATGGCTTGTTAGCACACATTGGCGAAAACCTAAGTAAAGAAAGAATGAAGAAAATTTGATTCAAAGGCCTGAGTCACAAGTTGGCACAACACGCTTTGAGGAGACACTTACTTTTGGCTAGTGATCCCAGTCCGTCGAAGATTTTGCAGCTTTTTTGTGATCGTTGCATCCAGAAATGCTGGATTTTGCACCAGCTTTTTTTTCTGTTTTTTTTTGTCCTTTTTTGGGGAAAACTACTTCAACTGGCGAAATTGCAACTGAACAAGTCTTTCGCAGTGATTCGACGCACGTGAATCGAAGAGGGCTTTGGCTGAATGCGCGTCGTGATGATGTCACATGACTCGTCTCGGCCCAAATCTCCCGAGACTCATTTTGTCAAGTGATACTGAGCCTGGATTTGAACATGGAGGAAATAAATCACAGACGTTGCAGTAGACATCAGGTCCTCCATCCAAGGAAGCAGAAACGCTGCTCACTGAGCTATAATGAGGGTGACGTTTAGGACACGAGCTTCCATGCTGTGCACTCGCAGTTTCAGAATCAATTATTTCGGCCGAGCCGCCACTTCGTCCACACCAGTGTGTTTTGAGAACTGCTACATCCTTATATAATAGTACTCCTTACTTCTACCTCCGCCACCTCAGATTCAGAGGAACAACCGGAAATGAAAAGAATCGATTGGATATGGATATTTACAAACGTGAAATGCTGAGACTTCCAAGACTTTTGGGAACCCCCATCGTGTCTACGATTGGCTGGTTTAATTTTGATTGACAGGCGAGAGTGTAACGCTAGTAAACGACAATTATGCTGTTGCACATTGTGGATTTGTGTCAGGATTCAGAGTGCTGATCTTCTGGGTTTTGTCGGTTCTTCACAGGTCCTACACTCCGGTTCTCCGGTTCTTGGACATCACTGCTCCGGGGTTTTTTTTTGTTGTGTTGGAGATCAGAAGGAAACCAGACAGTTTTTGCGTTTCACGTTTTCAATTCATTCACTTGCGACGTGACCTTGAGTGAGACGAAGCCACTTCATGGACAGAACTTCCAACTTATCATCATCCAACCTTGCCTTTGACCTCGGGAGCGTGTCCTAATTCCGGGAACGTCTTTGAGTCTGCTTTATTCCTGCCGTTTACCTTGAGCTTCATAAATATATATTACGCTCGACTGCGATTTCATCCGTCCACCTCTCGACACGCGACAAGTTCCCCGTCCCCAAAACAGATGGGGAGAGACGCTGAGTGACAGAGGGGACAAATTTCATTTCGCCGCCAGGCGCTTTTTCAATTTCTCCTGCCCTCGGCTGCTCACGTCTCTTGACCCCTCGGGGTGTGTGTGTGTGTGCGTGTGTGTGTGTGTGTGTGCGTGTGTGTGCATATATCCTTGGCTCAGATGTCCAAATTGCTCAATGTAAATCGTGGCGTGTCTGACGGAGTTCATTTATCAGAGCGCTGTGAGGAGTCAGAATTTGTCATTTAGATGGAGGAAGAGAGTATCAATACACACACACACACACACACACACACACACACACACACACACACACACACAGCAATCATCATTATCTGCAATGCTAACACCATCTGCACCATCTGAAGCTGCTGAATGCAGACATTTGATCAAGTGCAGTATTTTTTTCCCGTATAACAGCATGTGCGCAAGTGTTTTATTCCTCTTACATCACAGCAGTTTGTCAACGATTACAACGATTTTTTTTTTTTTTAAATCCAAGTGCATTAATAAAGAAGAAAAATCTTCTGACCAATCAGAACTGATCATTCAACCATCAGCGCTGTGGTATTAATACTAAATATTAGCAGTGCCTTAAAATAACAGGGTGAAGGATCAGCTTGGAGAGAACTAGAGATGGGATCAACTCACTTCCTCCAAACGACACGATCTGGAGAGAGTGTTGCTCTTCTTCTCCTCTGCAGGACTTTCACCGTCCACCATAAACACTTTATTATCTCTTCCTCCTTCCATCAAGCTCCCGCAGTAGCATATTAATGCTGTTCACAATTATATTATTACTCTAAATCAGGTTTTACGCCGACAGGATCATATCCTGGTTTACTGCCTTCGTGAGGCGAAAGTCACAGGAGATATTAGAGGACGAAAAAAAAAAAAATCAGGGAATACACTTCCCTGTTTAGGGCACAAGTGACAAAAATTATTTTTTGTTTTAGGTTTTCCAGTTTTCCAAAAAAGTCACCAAAACAACGTAAACGTGTCTCTGTGAGCTGCGAAAGAAACAAGATGGCGGTTTTTAACACCTGATTATTTAGCATTTTATTGATTATTTATTCTGCTTGAATCCTTTTGGCCAGCCTTGAACATCTAAACTGTTACAATTAATCTTTTCAACGATTAAAAAATATCTACAACATATTTTTTTATGCCTAAGAAATTACAAAAAAAATGGCCTTGGAACCGTTCGTCACCTTTACTCATGAATATGCAAATTAACAAAACAAACCCCTTTTTTGGTCGTTCATGAGGAATTGTCAGCTGTTTAAAAATTACCATTAAGTCCCTCTAAACACCATAACAATAACTTTCAGCACGATAAATAAATTGTTTTATGGTTAAAACTGACCTACGGACATTTTTAAACATTGCGCCTCATTAAAAATGCTCGGATTTGCTGGATATATAAATAAATAAATACGCAATTCTGAATAAAAATGTTTAACATTAAATTAATTGTTTTCATGTCTAGATTTTATTATTTAACTTTCTTTTCACCAGTTTTTGCTAGACAGATGAACATCTAGCAAGATTGGAAGTTAGCTAAGGATTAGCTAGCTAGTTTGGAAGCAAGCTAATATATATATATATATATATATATATATATATATATATATATATATATATATATATATATATATATATATATATATATATGCACTAACATAAAAGAAAAAAGTATACAAACAAATTAGCACATACATCAGTTCAGCTACTTCATACCCGCTATCAGGAGCTTTGGCGATGCGCTAGTCACGTGACGTAGGTGTCGAATTGACGTTAAATTAAATTGAGTATCGAGCTTTCCCGAAAGTCCGCTGCTACTTAACTTTAATAAAAGCTGCTTTAAATCTGAGTGTATAAAAGAATCCCGGCACAGATCTTCTCGCTAGTCCACAGCCTGCAAGGCATCGTGGGTAACACTTCACTCTCTGCAATTTAAGTCATCACCTAAAAGCAGCGTATTGATTTTTCTGTAACAGCTTTAGAAATCTGTAAAACTTTCAGCAGGGCAATTAAAAGAGTGCACAGTTACAGATACATCACGTAAAGTTTTCAGGGCAAAACAATGAAAATGATGCGAATTTCAGGTTAAACTAAAAAGTAAAAATAAAGAAAATTAAATTTGGGCCAAAAAAATAAAAAATAAACAAACGTAAATAATAAAATTGGTACCAACAGTCAGTGGGACATTATTACACTACATTGACAGAACTTATTTATTTATTTATTTATTTTTAATTTAAAAAAAAAAACAAAAAAAACAACCTAGACCTGGGGTATATTAAAACAAACGTTTGCAATAAAATAATTGACAGTGGCATATTTAAGTATTAATAATCCTCATTTCTGATTGGCTGGAATGTGTCTGTAATATACAGTTATATACAGTAAGTACACATCTAACTTAATAAAAAATTCAATTCACCCTTCATGTCATGGTTTCCATGACGACAAAAGCCACGTGCTGATGTTTTTGTTTTAGTCCTGTCTCCAGCCACACTGGTTTGCTACTCTATTGTGTTCACCTGTTCCGTGTTTAGTCCTCGATTTATTTTGTCTAGTTTGTCTATTTTAGTTTACTCTGTTTATTTTTGTCTATGCCTATGATGACCTTGTCTGCCTGTGTTTTGTCCCCCGTCATGGATTATGATTTCTGGATCACCCTAGATCAAGTAAAGTTTACGCACACTGGCCTTACTTGCCGCATGTTACAATCCGATTGGTCAGAAGGTGTTGATTAATTTTCTATAACAGCAGCTTCGACAGTAGTGCAGCTGAAAATCACAGGTTTATATTAACGCACTCGTTCTAATACGTTATCGTTTCTATAGCAACAGCTCATTCACAGGGATTTAACATAAAAGGATTTTTAAAAATGGTCGATATGGTGACGTTTTTTATGTTTATTAAACATATATGGAAGGAGTCTCCAGTGTCAGCGCTGTAACTTTTTGCGACTTTGCGTTTTTTTCCTGTTACAAAATACAACTACAACGATCTTCTAATTTCTCTGAACATAAACACGATTGTTGGTCATAAAATGTAAACCGCACTGAAATGGTGCTTGTGTGTGCATTTTGCACCGTGACTGCAAGTCTAATATTCCTGTAATATCTCGGAAATAAACCGCCGCAAGCGACTTTATTAGAGGAGTAATTTCAGGACCTGCGATCCGTCGACTGAATAATTAAGCATTTAAACCCGTTACGGAGTCGTTAAAGCCCGAATGCAGGCTGGGAAATGAGAGGAGGTAAATTAAAGCGAAAGGAAACGTGTCCGAAGTCGCTGAGCTGAAACCGCGTGTGATTCGGTGAATCATGAGTTTCAGCCCGTAGGAAGTGGATATAATTATTACAGAACGTGCTACAGGCTGCATACATTTGCATGATCTGGATGACGAATGGACCTTTTAGTGCATGTCACAGGATCGTCATCGGGGAAAAGTATGTGAGAGAATGTGTGTGTGTGTGTGTGTGTGTGTAAATCCGCTCCCTCGTCCACGTCGTAATTACATCAAACTGTGGAATTAGTGTTTCTCTGCAGGCATCGTTTCAATTCCTCACTTTCTACTCTGCAGATGAAGCACAGAGGAACTCTATAAATCCACCCGGCTCGGCTTTTTCTCCACTCATCCTGCACACATCAAGGAAATCAGTGAAAGTAAAGCCTGGCTGTAAGACAGTGTGTTTTTTGCAGCAGTCATGCACCAGGAAAACTGTCAAGAGCCTGGATTTCTGAAACTCTGAGAAAACAACATGGCAATTTTTTTTCATGTAATGATTAGCATCTTTTCAGTGGCAGGTAGGGTTCTGAGATTCAGGGTTCTGAGCTTCAGGGTTCTGAGATTCAGGGTTCTGAGATTCAGGGTTCTGAGTTTCAGGGTTCTTGAACAGGTCTGGAAAACTCGCATCGAGTGAATAGTATGTCAAAAGTAAAAGCACTGTCCTAAATGTTTTTAAAAAATTATATTTTTATGTGAAAAACTAATCATGTGCAAAAAACACACATCAAAATGAATGAGTCACTTGTATAAAAAAAAAAGAAAAAAAGAATTGTGAGTAAAAAATTTTAAAATTGACAAATTTAGTAAAAAGCCCCGTGTGGTGTAAAAAAAAATGTAATTGTGCACAAAATCATGTGAAAAAAAAAAAAATAAATAAAATCATGTACAAAAAAAAAATAATGTGAAAAAAGAATCGTACAAAAAAATCACGTTAAAATAAATGTCGTAAAAATAGTGTAAAATAAACAAACTGTGAAAAAAATTCATAACTGAAAATGAAAATATGAATGAAAATGAATCAGACGTAATAATCACGTGAAAACAATTATAACTACAATGAGTAGCTCAGTTAACGTTATCTCTAGCATTCTAGCTAACATGAGCTAAACGATTGAATTTGTAACTAAACAGATATTTGTAAACGTCGACACGTTAGTCGCTAGTCGTTTTGCTAACTACTTTCTGATGTTACGTTATATTTTATACACAGAAATAAACGCTTTTCTTCTCTCGTGAGTTTTTTTTTTTTTACAGTTACCCCCAAAGAATGATTGTTTCTTTGAACTACAAGTTTCACAGTTTTTTTTTTTTTATTTGCATGTGTTCACCCTGCTGCGATGTGTTTCCGGCTCATTGGAGACACACACAGACAATTTCCATGGCCATTTTTTCAATTTCTCAAATCCCAACGTGGAACGTGGCATTCCGGCGGTCTCCTCCATCTGACATGGATGTGATTTGTTTTCCATTTCTTGGTGAAAATCAACTTTTCGCTCGTTCATGAAGGAAAAAAAAAACACATTTTCTTGGCGCACTCGCCTGTCAAGTGTGATGACTTTAAAATGGCCGAAACATTCAAGGCAGAACAAGTGATGAGTGATTTACTGTAGTGTCTAAGCAGGAAACACACACACACACACACACACGTAGGTACTGCCTCGTTAAATAATCAGCCTGGACTGTTAATTGAGAACAACAATAACAATGTTCTGAAGGTCAGGTGGGAGTAATAGTGTTGTTCATAACTCTCAGTGAATTACTGAGGCCATAATTGACTTGATTAATGAATTTGTCATGAATATTCATAATTGTAATTATAATGACAAATTAGTTGGGTGCATATATAATTAACAGGACTGAATGAAAAAAAAAAAAACGCCCGTTTTCAAACTTGTGCTCGTTATTTAGAAAACAGGACATTTCAGTTGAAACTGAGGCAATTGGTGGTAAAGAACGAAATGGAAATTTCCAGAAATTATCCAAAGCCGTGACGTTGCGGTATAAAGAATGAACGACGTCCGGTGGAGGAAAGTTCCATCAAAATAAGACCAAGCAGAACTAAATGGATGAAGGCACCAAAAGAGAAGGCTTATTAGTAACCTGTATTAGTACCATTAGAACCTTCATCGTACCTTCATCGACAATTCGGTTCCCTAAACTTTCCATAAATTTGGATTCTTTCAGAACCTCCTCAACAGGATGAGTGCAGAACCCAAAGTACATCCTAAATGAACATCCAGCATCTCATGATAACAAAACGCTGACCAGTTCCCTATCTGCTCATCCAGATGTGTGCTCCTAATTCATTTCCAGATGATGGACTGGATCCGGATTGGTGGAAAATCAGATTGGGATCAGGAACTTCAGTAAAAATTTCCAACTAAGTCAACCAATCAGCATGGCAGGATTGTGGGAACCCACTGCCTTGTGGTCACACAACTAACAGTTTGGAGGTTCTCTCTCTCTCTCTCTCTCTCTCTCTCTCTCTCTCTCTCTCTCTCTCTCTTTTTTGACCTAACATGTATAAGGAACACCCTTAATGATTCTTCAGTTGTCCTTCTGGGGAAACCATTAGAGGTTCTATGTAGAACCACAACCATAGTAGCTAAGAACCCTTAACAATCCAATGAACCATTAACAAACTCACTTTTATAAGTGTGTATACTCTACTAGGTAGAACCTCAACAAGTAAAAGCCTTTTAGGATGCTAGGAACCCTTACTCATCCAGTGGAACCTTAACAACCCTTGAAGAATCCTTCCTTAGAAAACTAGAGGATTAGAGTGGTGTAAAAGTGTACACTCTTAGAAAACGTATAACCCATAACAGCCCCTTTGATTGTCCCTTTGGGGCAACCATTAAAGGTTCTAGCTAGGACACTACACCAGAGTGTTTCTCTATCAGAAACCTTAATTATCCAATGAACCCTTAAAGAAACCTTCTGTAGAAAGCAAGAGAATAGAATGTTGTAAGAATGCATATTCCTAGACAATCTTTTGGTGCTCTTTGGTTGTCCTTTTTGGGGAATCCTTAAAGGTTCTATCTAGAATCCTACCTGGAACCCTTTCTGGAATCCTTTTGTGGAAGCTAAGACACTTTAATTATCCACTGAACCCTAACTATTAATAAGAAAATAACGATCAGTCATTTGGAGTGTGCAACCTACACTCAGCCAATTAATACACACACAGTCTTTAAAAAAAAGTGTTCTTCAACAGTTCTTTAAGGGTTCTTAGCTTCCAGTTAGACATTATAAAGCGAGTTAATGGTATGGAAAGTTTAATTTCACTCAGAAGCAAATTGACAGCTTAAAATGTATATACAGTGCCTATAGAAAATCATCATGCCCCTTTGAAATAATCTCTTCTCTTGTCTCACTGCCTGAAATCAAAATAAATCAAGTAACATAAAAAGGCAACAGTTCGGAAACGTTAAAAAAAAGAAAACTAGAATAACAGAGTTGGAAAAGTGATCAGTCCCATGATTTAATACTTCATAGAGCCACCTTTTGCTTTAATTACAGCCATCAGTCTGTTTGGATATGTCTCTATTAGCTTTGTGCACCTAGAGTGGGGAATATTTGCCCATTCTTCCTTGCAGAATTGTTCGAGTTCAGTCACATTTCGTGGTGAGCGGCGATTGACTGCTGTCTTCAAGTCCATCCACAGATGTTAAATTGGAGTTAGGTCAGGGCTCTGACTTGGCAACTCAAGGACATTCACCTTCCTATCCTTAAGCCACTGTGTAGTTTTTTTGGCGGTGTGTTTAGGGTCGTTGTCGTGCTGGAAGATGAACCACCTGCCCATCTTCAGCTGTCTAGCAGAGGGCCGCAGATTTTCCTCAAGAATTTGGGTGCACTTGGCAGCATCCATTTTCCCTTCAATCCTGACCAATTGCCCAGTCTCCACTGAAGAGAAACACCCCCACAACATAATGTTGCCACCACCATGCTTCACAGTAGGTATGGTGTGTTTTGGGTGGTGTGCTGTGTTTGGTTTTTGCCAAACATAACGCTTGCAGTTCAGTCCAAAAAGTTCACTCTTGGTCTCATCTGACCATAAAACCTTTTGCCACATGGCATTAGAATTTTCCAAGTGGTTTTTTGCAAAACTTTTTCAGAAGAGGCTTCTTTCTTGCCACCCTGCCATACAGGTCAGCTTTGTGTAAAGCTTCTGAGATTGCTGTCACATGCACAGACCGACCAATCTCTGCCATAAGGACTTGTAAGTTCTTCAAAGTTGCCATTGGTCTCTTGGTACCTTCCCTGATCAATATCCTCCTGGCTCGGTCATCCAGTTTGGAGGGACGGCCCGATCTAGGCAAGGTGTTGGTGGTGCCATACGCTTTCCAACTTCTTAATAATGCTCTGAACGGTACTCAGAGGGACAGTTAAAGCCTCTGAAATCTTTTTGTATCCTTCTCCTAACTTGTGCCTTTCCACAACTTTGTCCCAGAGCCCTTTTGAAAGCACCTTTCCAACCAGGATGTATTGTTTGCGTTGCCATGCACTACTAGTAATGGAATCATCATGGAACAGCTGGTTTTCTTATGAAGTAAGAAAACCACTGCAGTTGATGTCAGGTGGGGGGCAGTTAGCATGGTGTGTGACCTGGGAAGTGACTGGTTGTACCTGAGCAAGTTTATAATGGTTACTCTAAGGGGCTGATCACTTATCCAAACCAGGTATTTCACTAATTAATAATAATTAAATTTTAATAATTGTTCAGAATGTTTAAAAATGTTATTTCTGCTTACATGTTGAGGGGTATAATGTGTAAATACAGCTGGCAAAAGTTAGATTTAATTTATTTAAATTTACAGGGTGTTATGTGACAAAAGGTAAGGATTTTGAAAGAGTATGATGATTTTCTATAGGCACTGTAAAGTGTAAAGTGCAGCTATTTACAGGTGGGTGGAGCCTTCAGTGCACTCCTCCTAATACGTTTTCGTTTCTATAGTAAAGGCTCATTGACAGGAACTTGACGACTAAACAAAAACAAATAAAACCTCCAAAAACGTGATTCACGAACACCGACCTTGTGCTGTTCCTGCACTGGGCGTTGTATCTTCGTAAACTAATTGTGATATAATGAATGTGGACGTCATGTTTGTTTTGATTTTCTTGATGGATTTGATGTTCATTGTGGGACGCGGCATTTATCTAAAAACCAATCGTTCATTTTGGAAACGTGACACGTATCCAAACATCATGTGTCCTACCTTAACCATGTTAGTAAAAATGCAATCAATTTTAATATCCACGTTTTTTTTTCTAGCTCCGAGGAAAATCCACAGTGAGTGATGACTAATTTGCACAACACCTGACAAGGTGAATTAAGACAAGGGCTTTTTTTGTGATGCATGAGCCTCTCGCAGGTGTAATTAACCTTCCAGCTGCACTAATTAATTCGATTCCAACAAGGTCAAGCTCTTTAATTTGAACAATTAAGCTCCTTCCTGGTTTGCGAGAGTAACTTAGTTAGCATGTTGTTTCAATAATTCAGAAATGAGTGCAAGTAGGGGGGCAGCACGGTTGGCACACGGTGCGATCGGAAAGTTCCTTCTTCATCCATCTGCCCAAAGGAGCCAACGAAATAATGGCGATATAGCAAAGCATGCGATACTGGCACGGATGCTTTTGAGTTTGATAATGTTTGGAATGTCTCAGGCCTGCTATACCATCAGCGTAATGAAGCAGTTGGGCACAACAGTTGGGCAAGAATGGTGCTAATAACTATGTATCGTCTACAACAGCACCCCCTTCAAGACCTAACCCATTCCTGTCTAACAGCGCGTAACCCGCCAAATGTGACTGCCAACTGTTTCTCGGGCTGTGTCCCAATTTGGCGCCAATACAACATTGGAACGTGACATAAATCCTCCATTGTGGAATCGTTAGTGGTGCTGTTGCTCCTTTGGACCGGCTGTGTTTTTATTTTGCACACATCTCAAAATGCCCTAGGGTCAAAAGAACACCCCTGCTTTTCTATGGATTCTTTTAGTCGGAATCATCCATCAAGGATACAAAAAAAAAAGCTTAAATTATGTAGAATCCCATGAATACACCATCCACCATCCACCTCCTTTTCAGACCTGACCAGCACACGAAATGACCTGATGTGAAGATGTGAAGGTAACGGGCTGATATCATGGCCAAGGGCGAGAGCACGTCCTTCTTTACATTCAGGCCGTAATGTTGCCTTTCATGGTGTGATTCATCATACGATATTCCGTCTCAGGACAACACGGGCGGTAAAGCACTTCTTTTATGAACCCGGCATAAATAAACCTGCAATGGTGCTTGGTATTCAGCACATAAAAGACTCTGAGGGGATGAGGAAGAAAGAGAAAGGGAGAGAAGAAGAAGAAGAAGAAGAAGAAGAAGAAGAAGATGATGATGACACAGTCCTGGACACAATTTACAACAGATGGTTATTTATATATTACCAGGAGCACGTTTTATTAGAAGAAGTGCAACAAGACAAATGAGACCCTGCAGATCTGTGGGTTAATTAGCTCATTACGTATTCATTTTATATCTTCCTTGGCAGAGAGAGAGAAAGAGAGAGAGAGAGAGAGAGAGAGAGAGAGAGAGAGAGAGAGAGAGAGAGAGAGAGATGCCACCATCACTCATCCTACCTTATTAAACACTACTTTAACAAAACTGGGAAGATGGATTTGCACATCCGGCCTTCTATTACAAAAGAGGAAGAGTCCCGCAAGAGATTTGCGCAAGAAACAATGCGTTATCTAATTAGCACGATTCTTACATTTAGGTAGCACACGCACTGAGAGATTAATGAAATGCATGGACCAGTTGTTTAAAACCAAACACAATTCTGAGAGAGGCATGTTCATCAGCGAGGACTAACAAACTGCCTGCATGGCATACATGCAAATAAAATGAATGAATATTAAAGGCCACTGTTGCTAACAAGGCAATGAGGGAGCAGAAACGTGATTAAGGATTGACTCATGGTGGAGGAAGAAAATTATAAATACCACACAATAAATACCACAAAGGTTTGATGCCAGATGGTGCAGCTACAATTTGCCTTTTGTTTGTTTCAGGTCCTGTTAGTGAGTTCCGTTAAAATAAAAGAGCATTCAGGACCGGGCAAAATGTTTTTCAGTTAGGCTGAAAATCAACAAATTATGCTTTAATTTATCAACAAAAAAGCTACAACCAAAACACACGGCATGTCTGATTTACTTCCTGCACTTGAGTCGATTCAGAGTTGCTCCACCCGAGTGTGACTGCTGTGTTCTGATCTACCTGTCTAGTTTGGTGTCTGAGAACCCTTAAAGATTCTCTGTAGAACCTTTGATGTATGATTCTACAGTACATCGAATTTTCAAGGGTTCTCCCTGAGGGACAAACAGAAGAACGCTTCAGTTCTTCTAGGCCATTAGTTCCACTTTGGCCATTTCCACTAATCATGCCCTTCAAAATCCTGGAGGTTAAATCTAGTTCTTTGATTTGCCCCAGTGTGAGAACCCTTAAATACACTTTGTAGAACCATTGGTGTATGGTTCTACATATGACCTTCAAGAGTTCTCCCTGAGGGACAAACAGAAGAACCGTTCACTTCTTCTAGTGTGTACAATTTGGCCATTTCCATTTAAAACATCAAAACCCTGGAGGTTAAGTCTAATTCTTTGGTTTGTTCCACTCTGAGAACCCATAAATATTTGTTGTAGACCCTCTGGTGAATTTCACCCTGAGGGAAAAACAGAAGCATGGTCCACTTCTTCTAGAATGTACACTTTGGCCATTTCCTTTACAAACATCGAACCATGTAGGTTAGATCTAATTCTTTGGTTCTCCCCTATTTGAGAACCCTCAAAGATACTTTGTAGAACCTTTGATGTGTGGTTGAACATAGAACCTTCAATGGTTCTCTCTGAGGGATAAACCAAAGAACCCTTCACTTTTAGAGTGAACACTCTGGCCATTTCCTCTAATGTCCTTCAGAACCCTGGAGGTTAAATCTACTTTATTGGTTTTCCCCAGTGTGAGAACCCTTAAAAAAATTTGTCAAACCATTGGCATATGGTTCTACACACAACCTTCAAGAGTTCTCCCTGAGGGACAAACAGAAGAACCGCTCACTTCTTCTAGAGTGGCCATTTCCTTTACAAACATCAAAACCGTGGAGGTTTGATCTAATTCTTTGGTTTGTGAACCCTTAAAGATACTTTGTAGAACCTTTGATATGAGGTTCTATATAGAAGCTTCAAGGGTTCTCCCTCAGGGACAAACCGAATAACCCTTCACTTCTTCTATAGTGGCCATTTCCACTAATTAATTATTATTAATTATGTCAAAACCCTGGAGGATTTCAACCCAGTGTGAGAACCTTTAAAGATTTATTGTAGAACCTGACAACACAGTTTCTCATGGTTTAGAGGAAGCTAAGGACGTTCACGTCTCTGAAGTTGCTAGAGCAAATGCAGACTAAAGAAGGAAATATCATTTTCTTTCCTTCTTTCTTCCTCATTGTGTGCGCTCAACTCAGCTATGTTCTTTAGTATTCACATTAAACTGAGAGTTCTACTGATTCAGTAAAGCTAAGCGAAGCAAGATATTTTAGGAAGGCCAACAGGAGCTGGGGGTCACACAGCCCTTAGAGAGTTTTACATTTTCTTGTGCAGACCATTTTTGTGCACCCTTAAAACACAACTTCAATATATTTGACTCTTATCGACGTAATGTTATGCACTGCCGGGGAATAATACGACTCGGAACAAGTATTAATTTGCTGAGAAGAGAGTCCCCCCCCCCCCCCCCCGGTTTCCTTTAAAAGGTCAGTCCACTGTAAAATAAACAAATTGCTTTAATAAATGGAAACACACACACACACACACACACACACACACACACACACACACACACACACACACACACTATGTGCTGTGCTCTCCATCTCACCATCTGCCAAATATGTATTGATTTTCATGCATATTTATTACAGCGCAGGTCCTGTGAGATTTACAGGGAATTGAGGTTTCGTGGTTTCCGAATTGTAAAAGCAGGACTGCTGTTGCTTTAATCCAGGAACCAGAATGACCCCGAGGCCAAAGCACTTTTCCTCCACAGTGAAAGCTCCTTCCTTTGAATTCCAGCACAGCCCTGTGACTCTTCTCTCTGGCTGATTTTATTTCAGATAAAGTCTCAACGCCTGCGGATGCTGGAAGCTGCTGGTAGTCCTGAAGCCAGAGCCATCATTCGTTGTCCAGCTTTTTCCCGCTAGCTAAGATCACTCATCTGTGATAAGAGTGCTGTAACTAGCCATTTTTGGTAACATATTAGTTTATGTCCCCGACTGGTGTCCGAGGAAGACATGAACACAATATTTCAGTCCTGACTTATTTCATTTCTCTCGCTTATCAGTTCCAGGTAGATCTGGAACTCCAGCAGTTATTGGAAAAGAACTTCTCCCAGCGAGTGGTCAGAGACGAGAACCCATTCCAACTTTTGATAAAACGTCTCAAACTCTATACGAAGTTCACAAAATTCCAAAGATACAGTAGCAAAAGTCTCCAGGAGGAATATAGTTGAGTTACACACATGTAGTGAGGATTTAATATTAAAATTTAACACATCAGATTTCAGACCACAGAACTCACTACAGATGTTTGGAAGTTGATGGACAAACTGGAGAACCCCTATATAGAACCTTTGCTGAAGAGTGTAAGATCATATTCAAGCTCTAAAGTTCACTATAAATGCTAAGGAAGATGGATCATGAGTAGGTTTTTTTCATTGTTCTCATGTAATGATCATTTTGTTCCTTCAGCCTTGAAGATCTGAAGCGGTTCCCCCTCAAGTGGCCACTTCTCATAAAAATGATTGCTGGAGAGAACCTCCTGGGTTTTGCATGGTGTCTGGCCCAATTATTTATTGGAGTGCAAAGTTGGTTTAATTCAACCATCCTAGCGGGGGTCTCTCCAGAGAGAAGGACTTCTGTGAGTATGGATTGATCTTGCCTTAACACTTCAGAAGCCTTTTGCTTTTCCTCAGTTTCTTCATTGAGTCTGAGGAACACGAAGCTGAAAACGTGTAATCGTTGATGTGGTGGAGACAATCAGACATGAAGAACAGTCAGGAAATATGGAAGAACGACTCATGGTGGGGGGGGGCAAGGCAGATGAGGTTCTCCATGTTCCTTCAAGCAACAGAAGGCATCCAATGGAGTGTGTGTGTGTGTGTGTGTGTGGTGGAGATTTGTAGTTCAGCACCAGGGTGTTTTATCAGGATGGAAGATTGTGTGGCTTGCAATACCACCTACTGACCGAGTGATTTATGGTATCGAGGAAGTCTGAGTTGATCCACGGCGAATTAAAGGTTTCCACGGAAAGTTGTTATCTGGGAAAGAAACCCTCGTCTGGCACACACACTTTCTCTCTCCCGCTCTCTCTCCCGCTCTCTCTCTCTCTCTCTCTCGCAAACATGTCAGCCAACATTTGATTTATGGCGTGTCATATCAGATGGTGGAAATGCCCAGGGACTGGGTCTGAGGTATGAACGCCTTTCAGTAGGGGGTACAGGAAGAATAAATGAAGTCCCTGAGTTACGATGAGACGGCTCGCATCATTATCAAGCGTCCCGGGCCACGTCCGCACGCTGCGTACCAAATCCTGATGATTCTGTCAAAGGCACGCTAGTTAATGTTGCCAGCTAAGCATATCAGCCTTGTGTTTTGATGGCTGCCGACACGGCAAGCCTTCATACAAAAAAATAATAAAAAAACTTCTGTTGACACGTCATTACTGTGAAATGAGCTTCAGTGTTCCTGAAATGACAAGCGAAATAAGTTGTGTTATTCTCTCGCAATATATGTGTGTGAATGCAATATGAGCTGGAGAGTAAGTAGGGGGGAAAAAAAGGGGTGTTGTGTCGAAAAAAGTAGACATTTAGATTTATTTCCCGGGTTCTAGGATACGCTAGAGTCCTAGTATAATTAATGTTATATTGCATGTTCATTCCATGACTCACTGCTTAATCCATGGTTCATGGTTCATGGGCAGTGGTGGTCGGGGTTGGGCAGTGGTGGCTCAGGTTACTGATCAGAAGGTCGGGGGTTCAGGCCCCAGCACCGCCAAGCTGCCACTGATGGGCAAGGAAGGCCCTTAACCCTCTCAGCTCCATCCACTTCTGTTATGAAAAAAATACATACGTGTTGTAAGTCCTAGCTAATAGCTAAACCTTCTCCTAAACCTAAACGTACATGAGAACGGGAACTTTAACAACATTAAATTGAACTATAAACTGGTAGAATGTAAAGTATAACGTGTCATACTTCCTGTTGTATAAGAGGAAAAAAGCACTTGCTGTCATAGGAAAATAATCAACGTCGGGGTGGAAACAGTAACTCTATTGTTTGTTTATGATGATATGCAGTATGTAAGATATACAGTGATGTTAGTGGAGTTGCAGGGTTTGTTTTTACCAGTCATTATTCTCTTTATTTTGTCGCACAAACCTGGAAACTCAACACATCGTGGTCAGAGTCACGGTTAAAGCTTTTAAAACAAAGTGCGTTTCAAAAGCTGACATTTAAAACTCAAAGCCGTGCCTGATTTGCAATTTGCAGCTTAAACCCTTAACGTGACTCGGTGTCTCCAGGTGATCATTATTCCTGCGCTTAAGAAGTTCTCCCGTGAATCTGAAATGCAAATTTGATGTTAATGCGGTGGCGAGTTCACACCTGAAAGTGTCCCATCATATCAGGGGTCACCAACAAATTGGACAAAGCCTCCAGAGTAAACAGCCCTCCATGCCTCATTAGGAGTCCAGCAGGTTCACGCTGGCAGATGAAACGGATCGTCTGCAGCTCGGTGAAAACGCAGGAACAGTTCAAAAACCGCCGGCGTGTGATTTCCTAATTATTCTCATTTTCCTGCCTCCATTTGCATCTCGTTATCATTCGAGGTTGTTTGTTAAAAATGGAGGAAAAGGTCGTTTGGACAGAACGGTGTTAGTTACAGGACAGGAGGGAAAATTACCCCGGGTTAGGACAACACATGAAGGAAAAACTAACAGGAAATTTAAGTTTATAATTAAGAAAAGAAATGATTAAGGAAATATTAAGGGGGGAAAAAACAACAAAAAACTATAAGACCAGTGTAAAAAGGTGAGGAAACGATATAAGAAAATAATAGATAAATAATTAGATAGATATAGATCAATAAATATGCATACATAATTAATATAAATATTTAATTAATTTAATTAAGATCAAATGAGAAAAAGAAAGAAAAAAAACCTTTCATAAATGATTATGGGAAAATGTCATTACAACCTTACTTTTAAGGTTGTGAATATTTTGGTGTTTGCAGACGAATTTGTCGTTTTCACAGGAGGTGGACCAGAAGTAAAATCAAATCAATCTCCAACACTTCACTAAACCCCAAACCTACACGTCCTGTGAGAGGAAACAGGAAGCAGGAATTCTGCAGGATTACACCAGCGTTAGCGGATTATCAGCTTCATTTCCATCTGATACACAAACAGATTAAAGGAGATGAAGATTTCCACTCACTGATTTCCACTCCGTCAGATCAGCAGCTCATGTGGGGTAGATGATGTGGGGTAGATCATGTGGGGTAGATCATGTAGGTTCAAACCTCAAGGACTTCAGCTGAAACATTCACAAATTTCAGTTATTTGTCCTGCAAATGGAAAGAAAACCTCAGAAAAGATCCTCAGAACGAATGTCAGCGCTGTTTAATGCTATGTTCCTCCCTCTGATGGTTTTCTGGACCTGTAACAAACTGATGCTAATAAAAAAAACAAACAAACTTTCATTCAGTTTAGCTTTAGTAACGTTTTAAGCTAAAATCCGCCTAAGAGTTTTTACGCTTTATAAAGAGAACGTTCTGATTCAGTTTACATTTACAGTTCATTCCCTGCTTTCTCGAAGATGGAAGTACGGCATGTTCAGTTATCTTTCTGTATCTAAACATTCGCTCTTTACATTTAAATCAGCGCCACAGGTTCGAGACCTCAACGAACATCTCATTAGCATAATTAACACACCACACCATTAGCTTAATGACACGGCTAGCTAGTTACTTCTTCATGTGAGCAAACCTCAGACTCCTCAGATCACCAGCAGCGTAATTACCAGATAGTTCATGGGGAAATTAAACGATTAACTGATGATTAACTAAACGATCAGCTAACAGTGACACGGCGATAGTAACGAAGCTTTAACGAGGTTCCAGCGATGCATAGATCATCAGTGATTATTAGCATGTCAGCGCTAGGTCAGCAGGATTAGCGTCCATGTTGTCGAAGGACAACGCAACATTCACATTTGTACAGATTTTCTCATGAAGCGGAGAAAATAACGTGAAAATGAAGAAACAGTTACAGACTCTAAAGGTAAAAGTGAATTTTAAAAACTTCAACAAAATTAAAGGAAAAATTAAGAAACTAAAACCAAAAATAAATGGAGAAATTGATATTAAACGTTAAAATATTTGTTTTTAAAAACAGTAGGGGTAAAGTAAGGGAAAATTAAGAGAGTTTTAAGGGTAATAAGTGAACAAATAGATTTTTTTAAAAATTAAGGAACTATTAAGAAAAACTAGGTTATAGGAAATAATTTAAGGCGAAAAACTAATTTTAAAAATGAGTAAACATAAAGGAAAAACAGGGAAAAGTTCAATAAAGAATTAAACATTTTTTAAAAAATTAAGGAAAATTAAGGTACTAAAATTAAGAAATAAAATAAATATTAAAAATATAAATTAAGAAAATGTATCATTAAAATGATTATTAATCAGGTATATTGTTATAATTAAAAAAATTTTAAATTAATAATAACAGATTAATGACTTTATATTCATTTGTTAATTTAGTCATTATAATTAAATTATTATTATTTATAAAACTGTTTTTTTTTTGGTTTTGTTTTTCATATTAAAATTTTTTATAGTAACAGTCACCTCATCAGTCATGAGTGTTTTCCTGAACATGCTTCATCCTCTGAGGACGTTCAAGTCGAACATCCAGCACCGATTTAAATTTTCATCTCCTCTCCGTCACGTGTGCAGCCGTGCGTGGCTAATTCACGTCACGCCAAAATGCGAAACGCCGCCATATATTCAAAACGCTCGCGGATCGCTGAAATCTGTCGACGTTAACACAATTTTGCGTCTTCGCGTGTGTGTGTGTGTGTGTGTGTGTGTGTGTGTGATATTTAAATGCATAGCTGAGAGTCAATAAGTCACCTGCACCTCAGCAGGTCCACGGGGACGTGGTGCGATTTGAATAAACACGTCATTAATTGTCACGTTGGAGCTGAAATCCCCGACGTGTTTGTTATGCAGACGTTGATCAAGTTTCAACTGTTTAAATTTGCTTGACTACGCGACATCCAATCAGTGTAAACACACCGGTGATTTTTTTCCTCCTCTGTGGGTTGTGTTTTTACTTTAATGACACTACAGTCTACATAACACACACACACACACACACACACACACACACACACACACACACACTATAGTAAGAGCTCATTCACAGGGACTTGTTGACGGGCGCTCCACTCAAACGGATTAAAAATCGTCGTCGTTTTGTGTCAGGAGAAGTTTCTTTAACGTGGAAGGAGTCTCCAGTGTCAGCGTTTCGTAACAGTCAGAGGTGAAGCTATAAGGATTGGTCCGAGGAATCATTCGAGACAATTTGTTGTTGCTTTACTGCTTAAATTTGTTGTTTTTGCACAATTTTAAAAAATCTTAGATCAGTTTTAGCTATTCATAATCAACTATATTATATATATATATATATATATATATATATATATATATATATATATATATATATATATATATATATATATATATATATATATATGATTATAACCAACTTTACTTCAATTTCAGCGCAGTATAAACTTAAATCAGTTTAAAAAACCTTTTAAACAGATTGTTTTTAGTGGATTTTTCAGGCGGGAAAAGTGTAATGTTACCAAGTTTATACCCTTGTTGTTTCAAAATCAGTCTTTTGTTCCCTTTCCTTTAGTGACTTCATACCAAAATAAAGGGTTTATTAAAATGATTACTTGGAATGTCGGCCATTTTGGATTTGTCCTAAATGCTCCAATTCATATCCAATTAAAGTGCAGTGTCTGTAGCGTAACATTATTCTATAAACTCTGCTGTAATGCTGTACAGTTATATACTGATATATTACACCACACTACACACACACAGCTTCCATAAATAGAAAGAGCGTGAGCATGATCTAGTGGCTGGTGTTGGTGTGCGTCCAGCCGAGAGGTTCTCCATCACACTGATTGCACGCTGAATTAAAGAAGCTGCTCGCCGCTCCATCGTCCGTCTTCTGTGGACGCCGGCGGATGATGAAGCTTCCACTGCTGCTGTGATTTGATTTATGAGCTAAACGCAGTCACGTTACTGAGAAAGGAGAAATCAGAAGAAGAAGAAAAAAGAGGAAAAATCACAGGCAGATATCAGCACACATCAGCTAACACTGTGGTTCAGATCGAAATCGTTTTTAAAGGTTTAATTATAACAGCAGTATTTCTTAAAAAATAAACGCATTTAGCAGTTTTTAGTTCAGATAAATTATTGTTGTGATATCGATACTGTGCTAAGTTCTTTTTGTAATACTGATACTGCGATAAATTATAGTGTTGATACTGATACTGCGATAAATTATTGTTGTGATATCGATACTATGATAAATTATTATTGTGATATCGATACATTGCGATAAATTATTGTGATATCGATACATTGTGATAAATTATTGTTGTGATATCGATACTATGATAAATTATTGTTGTGATATCGATACATTGCGATAAATTATTGTGATATCGATACATTGTGATAAATTATTGTTGTGATATCGATACTATGATAAATTATTGTTGTGATATCGATACATTGCAATAAATTATTGTTGTGATATCGATACATTGTGATAAATTATTGTTGTGATATCGATACTATAAATTATTGTTGTGATATCGATACTATGATAAATTATTGTTGTGATATCGATACATTGCGATAAATTATTGTGATATCGATACATTGTGATAAATTATTGTTGTGATATCGATACTATGATAAATTATTGTTGTGATATCGATACATTGCAATAAATTATTGTTGTGATATCGATACTATGATAAATTATTGTTGTGATATCAATACTATGATAAATTATTGTTGTGATATCGATACATTGCAATAAATTATTGTGATATCGATACATTGCAATAAATTATTGTTGTGATATCAATACTATGATAAATTATTGTTGTGATATCGATACATTGCAATAAATTATTGTTGTGATATCGATACTATGATAAATTATTGTTGTGATATCGATACTATGATAAATTATTGTTGTGATATCGATACTATGATAAATTATTGTTGTGATATCGATACACTGTGATAAATTATTGTTGTGATATCGATATATTGCGATAAATTGTTGTGATATCAAATTTGCAATAAATTAATGTTGTAGCTGACTCGATGTTTACATTTTGTAGAGAATTTTAAACAATCGTAATATGTTAAATTTACAGAACATTTATTACTGTTCCTCCTTTACAGCATTAAAAATGTCATTTTTATTGACAATAACAGTCAAGTATCATTAAACTTACCTTTTTAATGTAACATGTAAAACCACCTTTACAGGTGAACTTGATTGACAGGTAGTGGTCACATGATTACATGTAGGTGATCATTCATAGTAAATGCTTTGGCAGAATAACAAACTATAAGCACTTGGTGTTTTTCCTCCCAAAAATAGAAATAAATAATGAAAAGTCCTAGTGAACCTGGTCCAAGATTGGATTCCAGCGCAATAATGAGAGTTAAATGATGATAAGGAACACGTCCAATTAAAAAGCGAGCACTAACGTTAATTCATGCGGAATGTGTTGTTTATTACGTGCCCAGATCTCATCGCTAATAAAGCGGCAGCTCAGCGTGAGAGGTTTTAATCCGTTTCTTAATTCAGAGTAGCTGGAGGTGGCAATTTCATCAACTTCAGTACGTTGATGTGGCGGAAACACACACACACACACACACACACACACACACACACACACACACACACACACTCAGAGAGTGTGCAAATGCAAATGTAAAGTAAAAACAACTTGTATAAAGCCATCTGGTCCACTCTGATGTGTGTGAGGCTACTACATCATTGCGTAACGTAATCCGCAAAAGAGTTCGGTCGACTTCTGTGCATTTAACGATACGATAAATAATATTTACGTTGTAGCAGCTATGTCTTCACACTCGTGAAGTTGAGGGAAAAAAATTCATCCTTTTATTTTTTACCGAGAAACCGCAAAGTGTAAACGTTGTCGTACAGATGTCGGAAAACTTATAGCTACAGCTTTACCTCTGACTGTTACAAAGCGCTGACACTGGAGACTCCTTCCATAACCCTTAAATCTCGCCGTTTTTGAGCTGTTACTATAGAAACGATGACGTATTAGAACAAGCGCGTTGATATAAACCTGTGATTTGCTGTCAGAGCTGCTGTTATAGGAAATTAATCAACACCTCAACATTGTGACCGATCAGAATGTGGTGTAATTATAGTAAGATGCGTCGTAGCGATGTAGAGTCACACGCTTTCTGAGATGCCGAGCGCAACAGCTGGAAGCCAGATGCAGAATCAAACATGCGGAAAATACATTTTTATGTAAATTCGATGACAATTTGAAAAATGAGCCGACAACAGCCGAGAACACGGTCTGAGGAAATATAACGTAGCGCACTCACACTCAGCCCGAGGAGTTAAATAACGAGGAACTATGATGAAGAACCGATAGAGTTCTATTTCTCAAAAAAAAAAAGAAAAGAAAAAATAATTCAGTTATTCTTCATGAAGTCCAAACCCACTGAGTTCTCATCGATAAAGACGTATAAAGAAATGCACAAACTGTGTGTGTGTGTGTATATCTGTGTATATATATATATATATATATATATATATATATATATATATATATATATATATATATATATATATATATATATATATATATATATATAGTCTGTTCTGTATAGTGTGTACACTCTTACTGGTTCTTCAGTTGTCCCTATGTAGAACAGAGTGCTCCCCTATCATTTATTGGAAGATATGCACCCATATTTATCTAATGAACCTATAATTAACCCTTTAAGAACCACTTGTACACTCTCAAAAAAAAAAAAAAAAAAGCAGAACCTGTATGTTTCCTTCGGTTGTCTCTCTAGGGGAACCCTTAAAGATTCTATGGGCTCCAAACAGAACCCCTTTTGGAAGCTAGGAAACCTCAACTATTCACCTAACCCTCAAACGTCCCTTAAACAAAGGGTTTTTTCTATAAGAAAAAAAGAAAAGAAAAGAAAAGAACCCCCCTTTTTTTGGGAAGTTTAGAAAATGTAGAACCCTTAAATGTTTCTATGTGGAACCCCAAAACAGAGTGTTTCTCTATCAGAAAAGGTTCCTATAGGATGCTAAGACCCCTTAATTATCCAATGAACCCTTTAAGAACTCTTGAAGAACCCTTTTTTTATTTATTAAACTCTCTAGAAAATTTAAAACCCTTACAGATTCTACACTTGTCCCTCTTTAGCAAAGTAAGAACCCTTAATTACCCAAATGGCCCTTAAAGAACCCCTGAAAAAACCTTTCCCCCCCCAAAGAGTGTACACCCTTGGAAATATAGAACTGTAGAAATGTAATATTTTCTTATGAGACAGGATTCCAAATAGAACCCTTTACTTGAAGCTAGGAACCATTAACTAGCAACAGAACCCTTAAAGAACCTTTGATAGAACTCCCTTTTTTCTAAAAGTGCACAGTCTTTGAAATTTTTGAAACCTTAAGGATTCTTTGGCTGTCCCTCTTGGCGAACCCTTAAAGATTCTATGTAGAACCCACAAACAAAGTGTTTTCTTCTCAAGAGTTCCAAGTAGAAACCATTTAGGAGACTAAGAACACCTAATTATCCATGAAACCTTAAGGAACCTTTGAAGAACCTTTTTTTTTTTTTAAATGATTGTACACCCTTGGAAAATGTAGAACTCTTATGTTTTCTTCGGATGTCCATCAGGGAGAACCGCTAACACTTCTACGCAGAACCCTAAAGTAGAGTGTGTTTCCCGATCAGAAGGGGTTCCAAGTAGAACTCTTGAAGAAAGGTATCTCAGAGGGGAGTGTACACTTGTTGAAAAGGCTTACAATTTTTTATTTATTAAAGAACATGTACTTTTTATCCGTTGATAGTTACCTTAAATGAGTATAAAATTAATCAACTCCTTCTGACCAATCAGAATGCAGAACCTAACAGCACAGTTAATCATTTCATTTCATTACAAACAGCCATTTTGGATTTTCTAAAATAAATAAATAAAATCCAAGCGAATGAAAGAATGAAATTCCGGCTCTCTAACTAACGTAGTTCTTAAATTCTGAAATAAAACTCATTAACATTTCCTGAGAGAGTTTTTATTTTCATCTTGTTGTGTTTTTGCTGTTTTGTTTTTGTTTGTTTGTTTGTTTGGTTTTGTTTTTTGTTCACACAAATACGATTATTTTTAGCGAAGCTGCCGAGGTGAACTGATGCAACCGGGTGCAAATCCCCGAAGCCCTTATGACCGCTTTTTGAGGGCGTTCATGTCTCCAGACGGCTGAGTGTGATGGGTTCTGACAAGACTGACCTCCAAACACACAAACACACACACACACACACACACACGGCTGGAGGCTGGTCACTAAATATTCTACATTTCTGCTCTAAAAGCTTATCTCTTTTTTAGAACCCTTAAGAATTATTCGTGTTGTCCCTCTGTGGGAACCATTAAAGATTCTATGCAGAACCCTACAACTGAGTGTGTTTCCTCCATTAGAAAAGGTTCCGCATAGAACTGCTTTAGGAGACAGTGAACCCTTTACGTAGAACCCTACAACAAATGGTTCAAACCTTTTAGGAGGCTAAGAACCATTAATTATCCACAGAACCTCTAAAGAACTGTTGAAGAACCCATTCTATTCGTGTTGTCCCTCTGCGGGAACCGTTAAAGATTCTATGTAGAAGCCTACAGCTGAGCATGTTTCCTCCATTAGAAAAGATTCCGCATAGAACTGCTTTAGGAAACTATGAACCCTTAAATTATCCAAAGAACACTATCTTCCAAGATTCTTAAGAGTTTTTTGGTTGTCTCTCTTGGTGAGACCTTAAAGATTCTACATAGAACATCAAATGGAACCTTTAATTGTCCACAGAACCTCTAAAGAACTCTTAAAGAATCCATTTTACTAAGAGATTAAATTCTTAGAACATTTAGAACCCATAAGAATACTTTTCGTCGTCTCTCTGTGGGAACAGCTCAAGATTATATGTGGAACCCTATAAGACAGAGTGTCTTTCCATAATAGAAATAGTTCCACGTAGAACACTTTTTTTGGAAGCTAAAAATCCTTAACTGTCTAATGCACCCTTGAAGAACACTTATTTACTAGAACCTTTCAACTGTGTTTGCGGTCCCTCTTGGGGGAACCCATTTTTCCCCTCCATTACAAATGGTTCCATGTAGAACCGTTTTCAGAGGCTATGAACCCATAAAGAACCCATCTAAGATTCTACACTCTTTAAAGTTTATGTAGAACCCCACATCATAGTGTTTAGAACCCTTAAGGGTTGTTGGGTTGTCTTTCTTGTGGGGAAACCCTTAAAGATTCTATGTAGAACTCTACAAATAAGTGCTTTTCTACAAGAAAGGGTTCCGGGTTGAAACCTTTTTGGAGGCCAAAAACACTTAATTATCCTCAGAACCTCTAAAGAACTCTTGAAGAACCCTTTTTACCAAGATAAAAACACGTCAGAGTGCAAAAAAAATACAATTCAACACTCGGATTTTTATCCATATAGACTTCGGCAGCTTTAAAAAAGGAAAACATATAATAGGTGTATTTAACGATTTGTTAAGCTCCGCCTCCTGGGTTACTCCTACATACATATGTTAATATCTTGGTTATTTTTGGAGCAAAGTATCCAAAATTTTAGCAAGAAAGTCATGGATGAAACTGTTTATGGAAACATACTAGATATTATTCATTTATTTACGAATTCTCATTCCTGCTCATTTTTTACTTTGATGTTTATCAAGACTCCAGCTAGCTACGCTCCTGGACAATTTCCGTACCCTTAAAGATTCTACATAGAACCCGCCAAATAAGTGTTTGGAAGCTAAGAACCCTTAAAGAACCCTTGAAGAACCCTTTCCAAGAGTAAACCCAGTAAAAATCATCATCATCATCATCATCATCATCATCATCAGGATAAACTGGCCGACTGTACGTGTACGAATCACAAGCACAGCAAATTGGGCAACGATAAAATTTTTTATTCATTAAAGAACTTCACATCATAGTTTTTATCCATTTAGAGTTACCTTTAAGGTTGTTGAACATCCATGATTTTGTTCATCGTCTTTTGCTACCGAGAAACTCCTCTGTCCTAGAAGTTCTAGCTTCACCTCGGACACTGTAGAGTCCTTCCATAAACATCTCCTTGCAGAAAACTTTGTTGCAGTTACTATGGAAACGATAACGTATTAGAACAAGTGCATTCATATAAACCTGGGATAAACCACTTAAAATGGTCAATTTCATCTTCTGTGGAGAAAATCCATTTTCCTAAAAAGTGTCCAAAGTTTAGAATTATTCAATCCAGAATTGGTGACGTTCTCCATCATGGAAAGAAAAACAACAACAACAACAACAAAAAACCCCAAGTTCTTCCATCTTCCTTTTTCTCCGCTTTGGATCCGTCCTCTCCGATATATAAAAAAAAAGACATTTCTTTTCCGGAAAGGTCTCGAAAGATGGGAATCTACAGATCTGACCCGAGTGATCCGTGCTTAAGTGTGCAGTAAAGTCCGCACTTGGATCCAGGGAAGCTTCTGGAAAGATCCAGGCATGATCCATTAAAATCTGTAAAATATTCCAGCTCTGATACAGAGCTATACAAACCGAGTCAGAGTTTTCCGTATCCAAATTATCCACAGAACCCACTGATCCGAGCGGAAGCACTTTACGACACCATCCTTTTAACTAAACACCTCTCAAAATTCCCAAAATATCCACTCAGATCCAACCCAGTCCGGAGTTCTCCGGTTCTCCGTCCAGCGTCCAGGCGAGAGAGCGAGATGAAATAAAAGGAAAACGACGCAGATGCTGCAGCGTGCTCGGATCCGGAGCCTCCTGCTTCTCCGGCTTTTCCCACTCCTCAGGATTTTCTGGGGTTGGTGCTGGAGACGATCAGTCGTGTCACCCGTGGAGCAGAGAGGACACCGATTCCGAGCGTGTTCTCCGTTCCCCGTCACGCTGGAGTCAGAGGAGAAGGTGATCCGGGATCAGACGGATGGATGGAACGTGCTGTTCCTCTCACGTGAGCTGGATGGCAGCAGTACGACTCAGAATGATAGAGACGGGAGACGCTTTATCTGTGAGGAGGAGAGACGGGAATGCAAAGGAATGTCAGATTAAATCTTTTATTTATGGATCTGATCGTTGTGCAGAACACGTCCTACTCAACACACGCACACGTCCTGCACCTGGGTTTATTAGATATACAGTATACACGTGTAAATGACTGATATCACAAATAAACCATCACATATTCTCTCTCTCTTTTTGGAGAAGACCTTGTTCTTCTTCTCCTTTGGTTTTTGCTGTGACTGTTTTTTTTCTTTCTTTCTTTCTCTTGTTCTTTCATTTCTGCTTTTTGCCTTTCTCTACTTTCTTTGTGTCTCCTTTTCTTCCTTCTACTCACAATTTCTTCTTTCTTTCTTTCTGTCATGTTCTTTTTCTTGCTCTTCTTTGTATCTCTTCATTTTTATTTCTTTCTTTTTTATAACCACATTTTTCTGTTTTTCAGCTTTCAATCTATTTTTTCTTTCTTCTCACCACACCTTCTTGTTTTTTGTTTCCTTCCTCCCTTCCTTTTTCTTCCTTCCCTCTTTCCTGTTAATAAAAAGCAGATGATTTGCTGCTGCTTGATTTAACGCCTTTTTTTATTTGTGTATTTTGTAGATTATTTTATTTTTATTCCAAAATAAAAAACAGCATCAACACAGTTGCATATTTTTAATATCATTCAATTTATTTTCTTTCATTTTGTTTGAATACTCCTTTCTTTCTTTCCTTTCCCTAATTTCCGTGTCTCTCTCTCTCTCTCTCTCTCTCTCTCTCTCTCTCTCTCTCTCTCTCTCTCTCTATATATATATATATATATATATATATATATATATATATATATATATATATATATATATATATATATATATAAAGTTTTTAAATTTAAAAAGAACATAAAAAGTGAAACAGGCAAAAAAAAAAAGGGAAATAGCAGCAGGCAAGAAACTAGTTCTGCCAATTAGGTCTGCCAAGTTACCATGGCAACCAGGCCAGACTCAACAAACGCTGAGTGTGACGCTGAGCGTGTCTGTCTGTAGACACACACACACACACACACACACACACACACACACACACACACACACACACACACACACACACAGTCATTTGCATATCAGCTACACTTTATTTGTCTTATTTTATCTATGAGACAATAAAATTAAAAATGTGTACAGGTAGTGTGTAGTGTGTGTATTGTGTGTTGTGTGTAGTGTGTGTAGTGTGTATTGCGTGTAATGACTGAAGTGTCGTCTGGTTGATAAATACACAGTTAATGAGTTAATGAGAAGCAGAAGAAATGAATATAAATAGAGTAAATTAGCATAACCGTAACAGGAGGGTTTAGCTGTTTGATCTTCAGTCCGAATTAATGCAACTTTATTTATTCTTCTTATTCTTATTATTATTCTTATCCTATCTGCAGCAGAGCAGAGACCTGAACACAGTGAATAACAAATATAATCTATAAGACATTACAAATATAGTAGATATGTAATACAGTATATAGTACATACAGTGTAATATGTTTGATCACTATTAGCAATGTGCAATCAAATAATAATAATAATAATAATAATAATAATAATAATAAATTGTGTTTTTGTTTAAAGTTCACGAGTAATGAATAATTACGGTGTGATTTTGTTTAGAGAAGTTTTTATTTTTCTGAACTGGAAAAGGCGACAACAGACGATAGAAAAAGAAAACGTAAGGGACATAAAAGAGAGAAAAAAGAAAGAAAGGAAGGAAGGAAGGAGAGAAGGGAGGAAGGAAGGGAGGAAGGATGGAAGCAGAGAAGGAAGGAAGGGAGGAAAGATGGAAGGAAGGAAGGACAGAAGAAAGGAAAGAAGGAAGGATGGAAGGAGAGATGGAAAGATGGAAGGAAGGAAGGATTGAAGAAAGGAAGGAGAGATGAAAGCAAGGAAAGACGGAATGAAGGATGGAGAGATGGATGGATGGAAGGCAGGTCAGAGAAATGAAAGTAAGAAAAAATAAAACAGATTGAACAAAGTGTCCAATCAGGCAAAAGAAAGTAGTGAAAAAGAGAAAATGAAAGAAAGACAGAACAATATGTGAAAGAAAGAGAAACAAAAAGAATGATGTTAAAAGGAAAAACTTGGGGCGGGGTAAACAGATAAGGAAATGGAAAGGAAGCAAAAGGAAAAGAGGAGAAGAAGAAAAAAAGAAAAAAAAAGAAAAGCAACAAAATAAGAGAAAGGGAAAAAGAACAAGTAATAAAGAAAGAAACTGTCATTACAAGAAAATGAAAAAGAGGGAAGGAGACAAAAGAGCAAGAAGGAAAAGAAAGAAAGAAAGATGTTGTTTGCTAAAAAATAAGTATAATAAATCAGGTCAGTGTGAAACCTTTCAATTGAGTGAACTGCACAGTGTTCCTCCTCCCTCCATCCTCCACCTCCTCCCTCCATCCTCCACCTCCTCCAGCAGGTGTAAACACATCCATCTGCCCCTCGGAGCGTCTCTGTTCCCCTCCGTGTGGTCGTGAGGAGAGAGACAGAGCCTCGACCCGAGCCTTCAGCTTTCCGAGAGCTGTCGTCTTAACAAGCGCCGGTGGGAAGAGCCTGCCAGCGCTCATCTGTCTCCACAGTGAAGGAGAAAACACTATTCTGAAACAGTAAGGGGAGGATAATACGGTGAGGTCGCAGGGGTCATGGCGGGGTCATGGGGGGTTCGTGCAGTCTGGGCACTTTTCTCGCGCTCTGGCCTCCAGGTGATGTCATCCATCTGGCACTAATTTGGTCCTGAATTTTCTTCCCGGGTCACAAGGTGTGACGGCTCACTCACTTTCTCTGGGTTTGCCCTTGTTCAGTGAACACACACACACACACACACACACACACACACACACACATTTCACTTTAACAAACACGCTTCACTGTACTGCAGCTCTGAATTTGTGTTGTGAATCTCACACTGAGCATTTTCTCATTAAGTATGATTCACACACACTCTACCACAAAACCATGTTATTAACTCTGTTTTAAACATCACATTAACGTGCGTAAGATACAGAGACGGTTTATAAAAACGTCTGAAAATAATACTTCAGTAAAACCGGCTACAGTGATCAGAAATCAAGAAAGAATGAAATTATGCTAATAATTATGCATAATGAGAAGGAAGGAAGGAAGAAAGTCTGTGAGTCTTAATAGGAAAGAAAGAAAGAAAGAAAGAAAGACAGTCTGTTAGTGTTAATAAGAAAAAGAAAGAAAGAAAGAAAGAAAGAAAGACAGTCTGTTAGTGTTAATAAGAAAAAGAAAGAAAGAAAGAAAGAAAGAAAGAACAACAGACAGTCTGTTAGTGTTAATAAGAAAAAGAAAGAAAGACAGTCTGTGAATGTTAATATGAAAGAAAGAAAGAAAGAAAGAAAGAAAGAAAGAAAGGCAGGCAGGAATGGGGGTCAAGGAGTAAAAAAAAAAAAAAAACCTCATTGAATTCTTATTCAGATCAAATCTAGAACTTCTATCTGTTGCTTTTCGTGGCATCTATAGGCCGAAGATGAACCTGGCTCTCTCTCTCTCTCTCTCTCTCTCACACACACACACACACACACACACACACACACACCCTGAGCTGCTCCAGATGGCAGGCTGTGATCATTTATTTATGAGGAAGTTCACAGAGTTCTGCCAGCCTGCACTCTGAGCCACCCAATACCCACCCACACACCCACACACACCCACCCCCACCCCCACCCACACACACACACACACACACACACACACACACACACACACACACCACTGCTGCATTTAAAATGGCAGCACCCATGGAAGTTTGGCTAGCAGTCAATGCTAAGTATAATTGCAGCATGATTTTAGTCATACAGCGTCTATTCTTAGCAATTTAACAACACATCTGAGGTAAATGTTGATGTTCTGGATGGTTCTGTATCATTTCCACCATCACTTTACAACTTTACATGATTTATAAAAGACACCTTGTGACAAAATGATGACGCTTTTCAATATAACACAGACGACTGATGTTAGCTGTTGACGCTATGTTGATGCTAAGTGTAATTACAGTGTGATTTTAGTTGTATGAAGCTATTTCTTAATACTTTACCAGCGCATCTGAGGTAAATGTCGATGTTCTGGATGGTTCGGTTTCATTTCCACATCAATGACTTTACATTGTCCATATAAAAGATATAATGTCTATGTAGTAGCTAGCAAAATAGTTAGCCTCGATCATTAGATAGGTTGTGCTTGGTCTCCATGTTTACTAGTTGTCTAACAACAGTGTTCACAGAACCTGTGACAGAATGTTGATGTTCTTCAATATAGAAGACACGATGTATATTAGCATTTGACGTTAGGTGTAATTACAGTGTAATTTCTTTCCTGTAAAGTCATTTCTCAGTAATTTAACAGCACACCTGAGGTAAATGTTGATGTTCCTGATAGTTCTGTCTTGTTTCTACTGTAATTGACTGTGTAAATTATCATTTAGAGTGTCATTTTAGTCTACCGAAGTCTTTTTTTAATAATTTAACAACACATCTGAGGTAAATATTGATGTTCCTGATATTTCCACTGGAATTCATGGTGAAAATGACAATTTATGCCTATATTTATGCTTGGTCTGTGTATTTCCTGGTTGCTTAGCAACACTGTTCTCAGAAAGTAACTTGTGTCACGGTGTTTTTCAATATGGCAGCGAAGTTAGCACGTGATGCTAAGTGCAATTACCGTGTAATGTTAGTTGTAGAACGTCTTTTTTTTGTTTGTTTGTTTGTTTTAGTAATTTTCCAACATATCTGAGGTAAATATTAATGTTCATATTTTTAGTTTTGTATATTTTTGTATATATATATGTAGTTTTGTATTAATTTGTAATATTGATTGAATTTGATTTGTAATATTGTTTGTATAAGTGTTAAATGGTCCCATGGTAGCTAGCTAAATCTCGCTACGTGTAATTTCTGTCTCGTGAAGTCGATCCTCAGTAATTTAACAGCACATCTGAGGTAAACGTTGATGTTCCTGATAGTTCTGTCTTGTTTCTACTGTAATTGACTGTGTAAATTATCATTTAGAGTGTAATTTGTGTCTAACAAAGTCTTTTCTTAATAATTTAACACCACATCTGAGGTAAATGTTGATGTTCCTGATATTTGTGTCTGGTTTCCACTGGAATTCACAGTGTAAATGATAAAGTACGCTGCAATTTTAGCCGTACAAAGCCTTTTTCTTGCTAATTTACCGGCACATTAGAGATAAATGTTGATATTACTGTGTCTTTACATTGTCCATGTAAATGACTTAATGTCTACATGTATTGTCTGTGTATTTCCAGCAATGTTCTCAGAAAGTAACTAACTTGTGTCACAGTGGTTTTCAATATGGTGGCGAAGTTAGTATTTGATGCTAAGCGCATTGTACTGCGTAATGTTAGTTGTAGGACTTTTTTTTTTTTTTTAAGTAAATTTCCAACATATCTGAGGTAAGTGTTAATGTTCATGGCAGTTTTGTATTATTCACACTAATACGGTTTGTCTAAAAGTGTTAAACGATCCTGTGGTAGCTAGCTAAAATCTTGCACGACAGACAGATTTTTAGACAAGGAAACCTCCGAAATAAGGAATAAGACATCGGACGTCCTCACACTGCCTTCCGTGTATAGCACACGATTTTACTTTTTTTTTTTTTTTTTTTTAAAGAAATATACAGCCATGGGTGGAGAAACATCAATCATTCCCCATATGCAAGCTGTAAATATTATGTACACTCAAACACATCACACACGCCTTGATGTTTCAGGTTTAGCGAGCCAGTTCCTGTTAAACTCCCTCAGCGTGAAGAGGCCACGGCTTAAACACACAAGTGTATATTTTGCCAGATGTGGTGCGATGAAACGTAAGAGGGACGGGACGCGTGGACACTCGGCCTCTGTGTTCAGTTTCACTTGTGCTCTGTGAGGAAAGTCAGATTCACATGTTTCACCAGGTTTTATTTGGTTTTTGGGCGGGGTTTCCTCTCACGCCACACGGTGAATCTACGTGCTTCACCGGCCAGTAAGAAATCCAAACTTTTGTTGTATAAATTTGAAACATAAGTTATGTTTTCTGGTGTCAATAATATTATTATTTGGGAGTTTTTTTTCTGTAAATTACAAATATTTTAATTTTTCTAGGGTTTCTAAGGTACATGTCAACAAATTATATTATTATTATTAGTAGAAGTAGTACAACAACATTACTACTACTAATACCACTACTACTACTACTACTACTAATAACAACAACAACAACAACAACAGGAAAGAATTTTTTGGTCTCTTTTTTACTTACATTTATATATATTTTTTAAAAAGGCACATATGGTATAACAAACATTATTATTATTATTATTTTATAACATCATCCTTGGCTGTAATGACATACACAAATCAATCATAATATTCTAAATAATCTGAATATCCTGAGGTCTGCATACATTAAAATGTCATTTATTTATTTATTTTTAAAAGGTATTAAAATTGGCTGGGTTCTATAGAAAAATAAAACCCATCTGTCCATCCATATAGACTTTGAAAATTACAATGATTTTCAATTTTCACATGTGCACAAATTAAAAATACATTTCTCTCTCTCTCTCTCTCACACACACACACACACACACACACACACGCTGTTCTCAGCTTCTGTTCTCTTTGTAATGCAGTGTTTTAATTGCCATGCACAGCACTTCAGTAGCTCTGTGTAATAAGTGCTATATAAATGACATTTATTTTTATAATCTAGTTTTCCCTCAGGCGGTTGCAGAGTCAGCAGTTCTGCCAGTCATCAGCACGGATTTGATGGTGCTGAAAAATCTCCTTCACACAAATCCAAACCGAAACCCATATGTGCCTTTTCTTTCCATTTCCACACAAACAAAATCATAACGCGTTTGTTTACAATTACGGGCAAGTAGCCGCATTTTAACAGGTTAATAAAGATTTAATGTTTAGAGGGAAGAGATTTACACAGCCGCGTCTTTACGAGTCAGTAAAACAGGTGGAGGAAAATGTGCTTAATGCAGCCCAAGAGCTGTTAAAAAAAAAAATTTTCCTGGAAGTTTTCGCCATTAACAAGTCCATAAAGAAATATCACGGTGTGTGTGGCTTCGCTTTGATGCACAACTGAGCACCAGATCTGCAACACACACAAAAGTCTCTAAAGTTAACATGTTTGTTTTTTTTTCCTTCACTTCATTTATTCATGCAGTGCATCCGTTTGACCACAAGAGGTGCTGTTGTAAACATTATACTATTAAGTTTACAAAGAAACGATGTTCACTGTAAGACAACTGAACAAATCAGTATCACGTTTGCGCTGTCAAATAACGCACAATGCAAATATTCTCTCTACTTTAAACACACAGTATATACTTTTTTTAAATGTACGTAACCTGGTTTTAAACACAATTTCACACCAATGATACGCCACATCTGGAAACAATGTCTGTTATGTAATGTATAACGTTATAAGATAACGGTGAATTTTTCTTTTTTAGCATTTTGTTATCACGGTATACAGTCATGCCAATATCTCTTTATATCCCTAATTTACTCAATAAAATATATAAAATAACTATTCTTCTCTCCAGGTGATTCCCACGCCAACTTTACATTTTTACAAGACGTTAAAAATTTTTTTTTTTAAATAAAAACTGCTCATATAGTTAAAATAGAATATGAAAAATAAAATACTACTCATACTCAATATCATTTGTATGTAGTTATTAAATACTAATAATTAAATATTTATAATAGTAGCAACATAATTGAATAAAAATCTAACTACATTATTGAATATTTAGCATCGTCGCTTTAAACATAGTAAAGATTAAAAATCTCGTTGATGTAACCCATAGCAATTATTAACTATGATACAATTCACACTCTTCAATTCACTCCGGCTACGATTTCTTGGTTTAGAATAAATTTCTGGGAGAGAGAAGAAAAAAAAAACACCTTAAGCTTCTAAAACGTTTATTTATTTATTTATTTGAAAAGCTGAGAAAAGAAAATAGTTGATTTGAGGAAAAAAGCCTGGCTATGTCCACTGTGGTTCTGACCCACATCGTCTTCCATAGTCTGGTCGTTTGGACCCACTTCGCTCTCCACATTCTTTGTTTTTGTACTTTTTCATCAATATGTTTTAGAAATGGTTTTCGGGGACCGTTAAGAATTTTACAATTAAACGTCATAATTTGAGCCTTCGTTGTTTGCAGATACAATGGCAAAGTAAACTCCGTAACCACATGATATCAAATTTACATGATGTGGAATATACGTAACAAATTTGATAGCAACATATGAATAAGTTTAAAAATATATCATTAGAATTTGAGATTATTGATTATAATTTATTTGATCTCTTAAAATTATCAAATTGAACCTTGTAATTCCAAGATCTTAGCATGTATGTAAATAATAAGACAAATATACAGTATGACTAAGAGTTACAGATTTTCAGTTTAACCTGAAACTGATTCTAAACAAATAAATAAATAAATAAACAAACAAACAAACAAACAAAGAGACCAATAAAAATGTTAATTTATAACAAAATAGATAATAAATAAATAAATAAATACATAAACTGTGAATAGAGCAACTCGTAGCCTGTTGGTGATACTTTTAGGAATAACTGTATACTGAGATTGTTCAGGATTTTTTAACTTAAGCACAAAAACCAAAAAAAAATAATAATTATACTCTTTTTAAAATTTTTTTTATTAATAAAGTGTTTGAGGACGTTAACACGTAACATGGGACATTTACATAATATAATAAAACTAATACATTTTAATATGCATAGTAAATGATACCATTTTAATAAATTAACGATACCAATGTAGCAAATCAAAACTGTACTTTAAATTTTAAGAGCTAAATGTTTATATTTGTAGTCACTCAGTGGTTAAGTTTCTGTGCTAGTGACCAGAACATTATACGGCCCTTAAGCAAAACCCTCAACCGCTCGGCTTTTCATTTATTTTTTTCTTTTTAGTTTCGATTTTTCACACCGGGAGATTCTTTCGAGTTTCTTGGCTGCCGTTTTGGAACAATGAGATCTTTGTATTTTTAAAAAATAAAAAATAGGGCAAAAAGAAAAAAAAACCTCCACCATGCTCTCCTCGCTGCACAATAAAGCATGTTGAGGGCATGCCTGGAAATAAGACGAAGGTCAAAGGTCATCACGGTGTGGACTTCTGCCCTTTCTGAGGAGTTGAGAAGTTTTCCCATGATGCACTGCAATCGTCTGCCAAGTCCTGTTCAGGCCTGGTTGATCATGATAAATGCAGCTCTGGTACTGCCTGACAAAAAGAAAGAAGAAAAACCCAAGTTTTTGAGAGGCTCAACTTTTTACTGTAAATTTTGCACTTTGCGTTCAACGATTGCATTTTGGCTAGGATCAAAACCACGACGTTATGGTCCGTGCTAACCGCTACTAGAATGCTATTTTCCGTCATTGCATGTCATCACTTTCAACGCATTGTACATGACGTCTGTTAACTTAATATCACTCGCTGGTTTATTGGCTTACTTGAGAATAGATATACAAATATATCACTCATTATTACATTGAATAAAATAACTAGCTAGCTCGCCAAGTGAGTTACCATTTCGTGGCTAGCATGCTAGTCATATAAAGTTAGCTAGATCAGCTTCGAGGTCATGTCATGATGTGAGTAGCTTCTGGAAATATGAACACAAATCTGATCATGAAGTAGACAGTTAACTACAGGACAAGCAGTTTATTTAATTAGCAACAGAATTTTAGTGAACAGCTCAAAGAAATGTAGAAAGCTTAAGAGTATTCTCATGTTGCTGAAACATAGTGACTGAGGCTGGAGTACTGTCAGCTAGCTAGCTAAATTCTACACTATTTTCACTGTAAACCTTCGGTGTCATGATATGTCATCAGTGTTAGCGCCCGTGCATTTGTTCACTGATTATCTCTCGCTAGTTTATTGGATTGCCCAAGAATGACTCCGCAGATACCACAGCTAGCTAGCTAACAAAGTGTGTATACGTTTATATACACATCCCTCATTGTGGAAAATGTGGAAATTTGTTGAGAAGTTTCAGTTCATTCCCATTGAACAGAATTATGGGACTAGCTAAGCTAAGAACAGAGCAGCCCTTTAAAATGGGTTCTTCAGGAAGGTTCTTTGTATAATTAAGGGTTCTCTGCCTTTACTTTTAAGGGTTTCTCCAGATGAATGACCAGAGAACCCTTATGATCTTTCTATTAAGTGCATCTTCATGCTCCTTTAGCATTCAACATAAACTCCAAAGCTGTTCTGATTTTCCAGCGAGCACTTCTGGGAACTGGAAGCGACCGACACTCCACGCTCCACCATTTTGCCGATGACGTCATTACAGCTGATCTTTCTAATGTTTATTTTCCAGCCGTCCTTCAGGCATCAACAGCGTGCCATAACTTCAGCTTTAATTGTCGTGCAAATTGCTGTGCGGTGGAGGAACCACCTTTGTGACGTTTACCAGAGGAGAAGTTCATTGGCCACAACAAAGGAGGCTCATGAGTGTGTATTCCCCATGTGTGTTGGGTTCTCAGAGGGTTCTCTGCCAGGATTTAATCAGAAGCATGAGTTTATGGTGTTTTACACACACACACACACACACACACACACACACACACACACACACACACACTACTGTATTACATCTGCCTGCATTGCGTGTACGGAAAACTAAAGAATAACGAACTAAAACTAAAAAGTGAACAAAATACCAAAGTGTACGAACTAAAAAAGTGTACAAAATACCGAAGTGTACGAACTAAAGTGAACGAAATACCGAAGTGTACGAACTATGTACGAACTAAAAAAGTGTACAAAATACCAAAGTGTACGAAATAAAAAAAGTGTACAAAATACCGAAGTGTACGAACTAAAAAAGTGTACAAAATACCGAAGTGTACGAACTAAAAAAGTGTACAAAATACCAAAGTGTACGAACTAAAAAAGTGTGCAAAATACCGAAGTGTACGAACTAAAAAAGTGTACAAAATACCGAAGTGTACGAACTAAAAAAGTGTGCAAAATACCGAAGTGTACGAAATAAAAAAGTGTACAAAATACCAAAGTGTACGAAATAAAAAAGTGTGCAAAATACCGAAGTGTACGAACTAAAGTGAACAAAATACCGAAGTGTACGAAATAAAAAAGTGTACAAAATACCGAAGTGTACGAACTAAAGTGAACAAAATACCGAAGTGTACGAACTAAAATGAACAAAATACCGAAGTGTACGAAATAAAAAAGTGTACAAAATACCGAAGTGTACGAACTAAAGTGAACAAAATACCGAAGTGTACGAAATAAAAAAGTGTACAAAATACCGAAGTGTACGAACTAAAGTGAACAAAATACCGAAGTGTACGAACTAAAGTGAACAAAATACCGAAGTGTACGAACTAAAGTGAACAAAATACCGAAGTGTACGAAATAAAAAAGTGTACAAAATACCGAAGTGTACGAACTAAAGTGAACAAAATACCGAAGTGTACGAACTAAAATGAACAAAATACCGAAGTGTACAAAATAAAAAAGTGTGCAAAATACCGAAGTGTACGAACTAAAGTGAACAAAATACCGAAGTGTACGAAATAAAAAAAGTGTACAAAATACCGAAGTGTACGAACTAAAGTGAACAAAATACCGAAGTGTATGAACTAAAATGAACAAAATACCGAAGTGTACGAAATAAAAAAGTGTACAAAATACCGAAGTGTACGAACTAAAGTGAACAAAATACCGAAGTGTACGAACTAAAGTGAACAAAATACCGAAGTGTACGAACTAAAGTGAACAAAATACCGAAGTGTACGAAATAAAAAAGTGTACAAAATACCGAAGTGTACGAACTAAAGTGAACAAAATACCGAAGTGTACGAACTAAAGTGAACAAAATACCAAAGTGTACGAAATAAAAAAGTGTACAAAATACCGAAGTGTACGAAATAAAGTGAACAAAATACCGAAGTGTACGAAATAAAAAAGTGTACAAAATACCGAAGTGTACGAACTAAAGTGAACAAAATACCGAAGTGTACGAACTAAAATGAACAAAATACCGAAGTGTACGAACTAAAATGAACAAAATACCGAAGTGTACGAAATAAAAAAGTGTACAAAATACCGAAGTGTACGAACTAAAGTGAACAAAATACCGAAGTGTACGAACTAAAGTGAACAAAATACCGAAGTGTACGAAATAAAAATTGTGCAAAATACCGAAGTGTACGAACTAAAGTGAACAAAATACAGAAGTGTACAGAACATGGAAGTATTCAAAAGAATAAAGTACACAGAACACTGAAGTGCATGAAACACCAAAATGTACAAAATATCAAGGTGTATGGAATACCGAAGTATGCGGAACACCACCGTGTGAGAAATAACGTAAGAAAGAACAAAATGTATGGAATATCGTGTAAGTGTAAGGAATTCTGCACTCCTATTTTCGATAAAACAGTTTCACTCAGAAAACACACAGCAGTATTTTTATCTTAGATATCAATGATGCGTTCTAATGTCATTCCACTGAACACCGTCCCAGCTGTGCAGAGAGAAGCTTTCGGTAAAGCCGACTGGTAAACTTCACTCAGGTGAGGAGATGTTCGGAAAGCCGTGATGCTACATCATGCTTCGTTGCGCACTTTTTAAATAATTTTTTTTATTTTATTTTGTTTCGTTCGTTAACTCGTTCTCGCACGTGCATATGTTGTCAGCTCATTTGTCAAATTGTCAGAGAATTTACATAAAAATGCAGTTTTGTGCGTGTACGAGTCGGCATCTGGCTTCCAGCTGTTACGCACATCTGTCACGCTGGTACAGAGGTGCGATGATACTGTATATTTGCTACGACGGTAGAAAGTGTAGAACGATTTCCATGATTATCAGTACACCTTACAAAAGCGTCTTTCCGCATGCGCGCACGGTTTTTTTTGGAGTGCGCTAATATTAAAGTAAGGAAGGTTGTTATTTGTGAGTGATTTTATAAAATAATGTAATCTAAAATTACCCGCAATCTTCGTCTTTAATAAAACCTCATTACGAGTCCTGAGTCCCGTCCAAACGCAATTAAACCTAAGCCTTGAAGGATAAAGTAAAGCTTGTTAATACGTTTCTTTACTGCACTTGTGACTATATTAAATCTAGTAATACAATATAAAGTGTGTGGGTGGGGGGGAGGGGGGTGGGGGTCGTGGACCTGCCAGCTTCTCAGGCATACAAAATGAAGTTTTCTCTCATTATACAGTCAAAGTCAGACTCCAGCCTCTCAGAGGGACGTCAATAACAAACAAACTGAAGTGAATAAAGATCAGATTACTGTGTTTTGGCCGCGTAGGCAAAAAAAATAATAAATCAACACTTTCAGCATTGATTATGATAAATAGCAGCTCTCGATGTGAGGAGTCGCAACATGAATGGACGAAGGACAACGCTGCATCACTTGAATACCTGAAGAATACTACTAAGGAAACGTCTGGAATCTGGATATACGGCAAAAACGAACCAGCCGGAAGTCGTTTATTTTCAATTAAGGTTGATAAATAAAGTGGTGAAGGAAACAGAGTGAAGTGGGCGGGGCCAGACACATCAAGTTAAAAAAAACAACAAAAAAACAAAAAACAGAATGTTTTGAATGGGTGAACTTATCATATACAGTATTACTAATATAAATAATCACAAGGATTTAAACAATAGTTAATCGAATAGTGAAGCGTATGGAATAGTGAAGCATATGTAATAGTGAAGGGTACGGAATAGTGAAGTGATTAGCACATTGTAGAGCCCTCTGCTGGCTGAGAGGTGAATTACAGTTACAATTTACAAGACTTCAACTTCCCTAACCCTATGGATGGATGGATGGATGGATGAGTAAAATGGATCAATAATTAACAGCTTCTTGGCTAAAATCTGAATGCAAAGGTTGGTTGAAAGCTGTGATGGATGGATTAAAATTGGATGGAAGAAAGGATAGGGGATGGTTGGAAGACGGGGTGAAAGATACATGAATAGAAGGATGGACAACCGAAAGGAAGACCTGAAGGGATGGATAAAGCACGGATGAAGGGACAGATGGATGGAAAGATGGATGAGAGAATGGAAAGGACAGACTGATAAAAGTATGAAGGCATGATGTAGCAGACGTAAACAATTCAGCTTGATCCAAATATTTAAAATGAAACATGATTCATAAATTCTTCTGAAATTATAATAAATAAAAAATGAGCTAAAAATATCGTACGACATTTTTAACCGATGTTGTTTATTTTAGATTTTTTTTGGAATGCGTTTTAATTTTTCTTTACGTGTTACACACGCACGACTTTTTTTTTTTTTAATTAATAACAGCTGGGTATAAAAAATAGAGGCCAGAGGCAGTCCACGTCGTGTTCACGCTGCCCTCCGGCTGTTTCTTCACATTTTATAACAATTTACTTTGAAATAAATTCTCACTTCATCTCAGCGATGGAAAAATAGAAATAATACCTAAATAAAAAAAAATAACGGCGCCCCACAAACACCCTGTTTTATTTCTCCTCAGGTAACAAACGCGGCTCTCTCGGATGGAAAACCCTTTAATTATCATCTATCGCTATTGCGCTAAATCAGGAGATATTTACACACTAACACGCTCCACGGTTGGAATTCATATCTCCACCTCGCTTAAATCCCAAACCGCCGTCTCTTTTTATTCCCCCCCCCCGCTAAATCTGAGCCGAGTCTGGATCATGCTAATTGCTGGCGGTACCTTGGGGCCCGAGCCATGAGCTCATTATTTTTACCTCCAGAAAGCCCTCACAAACAGCAGGCCCACAGAGGGAGAGTGTGTGTGTGTGTGTGTGTGTGTGTTTTCATATTCCCCCTTAAGTGTTAGGGAGTTCTTTTTCATTTCCACCATAACAAGCAAGTCAAATATAGCTGCAGCTCATTTCTCTTACGAAAAAAAAAAAAAAAAGTGGAGAAAATCAGAGCTAGCTTAAAGCTCACGGATTATTTTATATGATTTTACGCATGAGAGGCGAATCTTCACTTTAATTAGCTGCTATATTGAGACGCTGACATTAAATTTCTGCTTTTTTTCCCTTTTCTTTCTTTTTTTTTCTCATTATTCCCATTACACTGCTCCTCTATTCCTGCTTTTTCTCTCTCTCTTTTTGTTTTTCATCTCTGAAAGCTGTGCATTTTAATTAAGCAGAGGGCAGCAGCGACCTCAGCTAATGCTTAAGGAGTCACCCCCCTCCAAACACACACACACACACACACACACACACACACACACACACACATTTACTTTTTATTATTTCCAACATGGGCATCAATTTTTAAACTGTACTTTATAATATTCTTTCCTGCTACCCATCCATCCATCCATCCATTCATCCATCCATGTGTTTATTTATTTATTTACTCGTACACTTACCCAACCATTAATATATCTATTTGATTGATAGACAGGTAGCTTAATAAATAGATGGATATATGGATGGATGGAAATAGGTAAATAACTTGATAACTAGACAAATGGATAAGTGATGGGATAAAAACATGGCTGGATGGAAGGATGAATAAGAAAGACTTGATAAACAGGCAGATGGGTGGATATATAAACAGGAGGGGTGGATGGATAAAAAGAAACACAGAGAAAGGTGTAAAAAAAAAAAAAAGGGGGGGGGGGGGGGGTTGTATGCATCCATCCGGTATACTGCAATTTATTCCCATCTATGCTTGTATCCATCCAACCATCCATTGTGATATATTTATCCATCCATATTTTCAACCGTGCATTTATCAGTCTTTCTATCTACCCTTCCATCCATCCATCTTTTGATCCATCAATCCTTCCATTCTGTTTTCACCCAACCATACACCCCTATTTATCCATTCACCTTTCCATTGTTTTATATCCTCACACCTTCTGAACCATTCACTCATTCATTACCCCATCTACCTTTTCATCCATTCCTCTAAATTTCCATCCTTCCAAATCTCTCAATCTCTCCATCCATCTGACCGTCTGACATTCCATCCATATATATATATAAACAAATCTTTCCAACCATCCCGTCATTTTATCCTCCGTTTTTCATCTATCCATCCATCCATCCATCCATCCTTCTGTTCTTTGACCCATCCGGCATTCTTATATATATTTACATATCCTCATCATTTCAACTATTCATTCTTCGATCCATTTACAATTTTACCCATCAGTCAATCCATCCATCCATTCATCCATCCATCTATTCAGGCTCTCAAAGCATCCATTTTTCTACCCATCTATCATTCTTTCTTGTATCCATCCACATTCTTTTATATATATATATACACACAGTATTCATCCATCCATTCATTTTTCCATATATATTTTCCATTCCTCTTTCCATCCAGTCACTCATCCATCCTAACAATCTTTTCATTCATTTTTCCATCTGTCAGACCGTCTCTGACATTTGACCTCTATTTATACTTTTATCCATCTATCTATTCGTTCATCGATCTACTTTTTTTAACCGTCCATCCATCCATCCATCCGTCCATTTTTCCATCTTCTGTTACATCTATTCATCTAACTGCCAATTCATCCATCTATCCACCCACCCTTTCCTCTGATCAATGATGAAATAAAAACAGGAAGTGGACTCAGACTCTGTATATAAGAGCTGTGTGACACGGTCTGTGAGTGAAACAGAGGGGAATATTTGGAGAATTAGTGTCCCGACCGTGTCCTCTGTACTAAATGGAGAACGATAGAGGATGAATCTCCAGACCCTAAACAGTGTGTATTTACGCAGCTGTTCTCAGGAAAGAGATATGGATGTGGGGAAAGCCCCCGTACTGGATGGATATGAACATTCCCAGGTTTTCAGCTGTGTGGGAAAACTTTGAGGGACGGAGGAGGGAACGGCGCAGGCTGTGGGAAATACGAAGTCTGGAAGTCACTCAGGCTGTAAATAAAATGGTGTGGTTCATATCGGCGAGATCAGTAAATGCAAACCGCAGATATTCCCCCCCCCCCCCCCCCCGCCGTGCAGAGATGAGGCTCGTACAGAGGAACCCTCGATGACTGCGGTGATAATATCCTGCTCGCTAATACGCATCTGTAAAATCAGAACGATGCCGCTGCTACTGCTTTACCATGTCGGATTTAATATCTGATGCAGACGGGCTGCGAGCATCAGCGCCAACTCGGCAGTTTTTTTTTTTTTTTTTGGAAGGCGAGGAAGGAGAAAAAAGGGAGGGGAGAATTCGGAGGATGGTCATGTGACCAGACAGCAGCCAAGCGGAGAGGCTGAATCGAGGTCGAGCGTAAAGTTTAGTGGGTCAGAGAGGCTGGCAGACGACTGGTGGAAAAAAAAAAAAGTGTGTGTGTCAGTCCAAGACAAGCTGAGATAGAGGGAGGGAGGGAGGGAGGGAGGGAGGGATAAACAGAAGAGAGAGGGGAGTGATGAGAAACAAATACGAGGGCAGCAAAGGAAACAGTCTGATACAGATGGAAACGTGGGCGATGAAAAAGGGGGGAAAAAAACAGATTTAAAAATCTAGATGGATGGAGGAGGACAGAGACAGTGAGAACAGGCACTGCTAAATAAGGAAATGGATAGATAGATGGAGGATAGATAAATGGATAAACGGATGAATACGCAAATACTACAAAAGCGTTGACTGGATAATTAAGGGTTCTTAGCGTCTTAAATGGTTTTGGGAAGAAAACAGTCTGTCGACATACTGTATCTGTAACATTCTAATATACTGTAATATACTACTATATTTAGTGTAACATATTGTAATATACAATACCATACTCTGAAATATTCTAATACTATAACATACTGTAATATACTACGATATATAGTGTAACACTGTAATATACAATACCATACTGTGACATACTCTAACACACTCATATACTGTAATATACTATTATACAGTGTGACATACTATAATATACTTCTTTATATAGTGTAACATTATACTAATACCACTACTATACCACTAACATATACTGTAATATACCACAGAATACTATAGTATACTGTAAAATACTGTAATATACAGTGATATACTGTAACATTCTAAAACACTATAATGTAACATACAACAATATACTGTAACATACTATAATATACAATAACACTAGAGTATGCTTTAATGTACTGTAATAAACTACTATATATAGCGTAACATACTGACATCCTAACATAGCAAAACATACTGTAATATACACTACTGTATATAGTGTACATTTACTGTGCTGTACTGCATCATATTGCGACATACAATAACACACTGACATTCTAATACAATATATGCCTTAATATACTACTATGTATAATGTAAAAGACTCTAATGTACTGAAATATACCATAATACACAGCAATATACTGTAACATTTTAATACACATTATAATATACTGTGATCTGTGATACTGAAGTAAAACTCCATACTGGAGTTAAAGTTCGGCAGAAATCTCTGTGACTAGGGAGAACTGAAAAAAGGAAGTGCAGGAAGTTAAATAGACGACTGTCTCAGAGTGGAGTGTGTGTTCAGTACAGTAGGTGTCAGAGTTCTCCTACAGATGCCCACAGTACACTACACTACACTACACAACACTACACAACACACACCAACAATGCACATACAATTTACACTATTTTATTTACACTTTTTAAAAAAAATATTTATTCATTTTATTTGTACATAATTTTACGCCTAACATACATATACATATATATATATATATATATATATATATATATATATATATATATATATATATATGGCAATATTCTGTGATCTAAAAATGTGAAGAGACTTTAATGCGAAACTGAGAGCGTTTACCGTGAATGTGTTTTACGTCAATTACGTGAATGCGAGAGCATTTTAAACGAATATGAGCATTCTGTGTGAATGCAAAAGTGTTTATCATATCATATAATGTGAAAGCTTTTCACGTGAATGCGAAAGCTTTCTATGTGAATGTGAAAGCATTTTATGCAAATGCAAGATCGCTTTACGCACATTCTAGGGAATTCGAAAGCGTTTCGCATCATTACGAGATCATTTTATGTGAACTGAATGTAAGACCAATTTACGTGAATGTAGAAGCATTTTATGTGAATGCGAGAGCATTTTACGATAACGCGAAAGTGCTTTATATGAACGCGAAGGCATTTTACGTAAAAAGCACAAGCATTTTAGGTTAACATCGGCGCTTTTTCTCTGTGAAAGCCAAACATTTATGTCAACGCGAAAGTGTTTTACGTGAACAGGTAAGCATTTTACATGAACGTGAGAACATTTCGAGCATTGTGAATTATGAGAATCGTGAGAATTATGCGAATGTGAATGCAAAGGCATTTTATGTTGATGTGAGATCGTTTTACATGAAAATAAGAGCATTTTATTTGAATGGGAATGTGTTTTATGTAAAGCAAGAGCACTGTGTGAATCTGAGCATTTTATGGGAATGTAAGATTCAGGGTTCAGTGTGAGTGACAGTATATTATATAGACAGACAGACAGACAGATAAATGTACTTTATTGATCCCCAAGGGCAATTTTGGGAATGTAAGAACATATTACGTGAATGTGGGAGTATTTTATGTGAACAGAAAAAGCATTTAATTATTAGGCCATTTCCCATTTGTACTAGCAAAATGTTTTTCAACAGAAACTATGCTAGAAGCACTTCTGTAGGTTACGTCTGCTAATTTCAGCTAAGTACCAAATAAGCTTTTAGTTAGCCACTCTGTTTTGAAGTGAGACTTTTTTGGGGGGGGGGGTTTCTCCCAGGTTTTCAGGGAGGAATGATCTCGGGAGACAGTCATTAGGTGAGACATGCTGACTAGAATCTGATGCCGATGTTAGCGCACGCTTCAGTGGAAAATCCCACTGGAGAGCAGCACAGGAACTCAACTTACAAGTCTTTAAATGTCCAAGTGGGCTCCTGCTGGGCGAGTAATCAATAGTGACCCCTGACCTCACAGCGGGAGGCTTCGACCCATCTCAGGTCTTCAGTCTTCAACAGGAGAGAGAGAGAGAGAGAGAGAGAGAGAGAGAGAGAACAGGAAGATCTAAATATAGAAACAGGAGATAGGAGGCACTTTCCAAAACTTTGAAACATCTTAACGCAAACCAGCTGAGGAAAGCGTCCTGGTATAATAGTGGACTTTTTCACAGGTACACAATCAGAGTACAGGTAAATGTCGAGGAGGGAATGTTGGATAAACAGAACTAGTCTTTCTAAACATTTCACTCAAATTAAACGCTGAGGAATCTTCAGAGAGACAGTATTCCAAAGAAAGACAGACCACAAAACATGATTAATCAGCTTTCCCTTGTATATACAAATTCTGACTCATGAATGCACACAAACTCCTTTTATTCTAGTTTTTTTTTTTTTTTTTAATTACCCATAATTACCCAGACAAAGAGTAAATTCACAAATTCAGGACGGGCGCTTAGCAATAAATTAACCAAGTCAGCCAGGACACATCTGTGGACTCAAAGCAGGTTATTAGTGGAAAAGTCAGCGATCCAGGGGTCCAAGCACTAAGCAAAATTCAAAGTTCCTGCCCAGACGCTTAGCAAATTTTTTCACATCCAGGTTTGGACTTTATGCAGATTCTCATATTTCTGCCCAGATGCTTATCAGATTTCACCGATCCGTGTCCGGACACTTTGGAAAAGTCGGCGGTCCAGGGGTCCAAGCACTAAGCAAAATTCAAAGTTCCTGCCCAGACACTTAGCAAGTTCAGACCTGCGTGCTAATTCATAAATTCTTGCTTAGCAAATTCTCAAATTCAGGCCTAGATACGCGAATACAAAACTCCAAATACCAATTTCCTGCTGGGATGCCGAACTAATTCACAAATTCAGGTCTTGATGCTGAGCAAATTCCCAAATTCAGGCCTGCTCACCTAACAAATTCTCTAATCTCCAACACAATCACTTAACACATTCCCAAATTCAGGTCCAGACAAATTCCGTGTACATTTACAGCATTTAGCAGACACCTCTTATCCAGAGAGACTTACAGAAGTCATACTTCTAGCCCGGATGCTTAGGAAATTCCCAGGATGCCCAGAGTCCCAGACTTCGGTCTGGATGGTAAGCAAAGTCCTAAATTAAGCCCAGGCAATTTGTCATATTAAGGCTAAACAATTCGGAGATTGTGGCCAGATCCTCTTAAAAAAATGTTTTTAATAGATTTAGCCTGTATGTTTAGTAATTAATTAAAAAAAAAAAAAAAACCATAAACGACACGTTCTGATGTCAGTATATTAAAAAAATGTGGACTTCGGAACCCTACTACAAGACAAAACGTTTTTTTTGTCCTGTGTTTGCGAGCTTTGAAGCATCGCAGTTTTCTTAAGGAATATGAGGCGTGTCAAATGATCAGCCGGAGGGAGATGAGAGAGACATTAAACTGTCACACACACACACACACACACACACACACACACACCTCCGTCCAACAGCTGACACACTCCTGAGACAGCGAGGAGGCGGAGTCCACGAGTGTGTCATTGTTCTGTCTGGGAAAGGAAAGCAAAGGCGAGATGATAAACAGGATGTTTCGGCTAGATTTCAGTTTCAACAGCTGACATACGCTCTCACCTTCATATCATTAAAAAAAAAATTTTTTTAAAAAAACAACAGCAACAAGGTGACACCAAGAAGGTGAAGGTTTAAATAGGTGTCTGAACTGAAGGATTTAATAAAGACCTGTGGAACCCAATGCTAATCACAGGCCATGCAAATAGATTCAGTTCCTCTTCTTTATGAAAAAGAAATGACGGTTAACACACACACACACTTCCGCTCCTCACGCTGCACCCACACGAGCTTCTTTAAATATCAAACTGCAGACGCGTGGTGTTTGGTTTTGCTGATTCTCACAAGCGGTGTAAACATGTTGATCTGTAGGAGGAAAAGAAAAGAAACGGAAAAACAAAACGCACATTCTTCCTGAGGAAGAGGCCCTGACACAGATCAGTCACAACTTGACGAAACTAAAACGAGTGGCAACTCCACCCTGCTAACCGCTAGACCGCTAACTGTAACCCCTCATATACGCCGGAGACGACTCGGACAAATTAGCAGGACGATGTGGTTACAAGTTCATCAAGATGGATGTAAACGCCTCGTGTAGAAAAACCTAAACTTACGCTGACAATGGAGACTCCTTCCATAAACGTTAAATAAACGTCTCCTTACAGAAACGTATCTACACTTGTAGATATGTTGGCCCCCTCGGTGAATATGAGCAAAGGAGGCTGTGAGAAATTGCCTTTATTGTTTAACCTTTTGATCTTTTGTTCAAAAAATTCACAAAAATACTCTGCTCTCATGGAGATCAAACAACTGCAAACAAAACACAGGTTTATCCCCAAAAATAATCTTTGTTAAGTATAGGTGTGCAACAATTATTGGCACCCTTTGTGTCAATATTTTGTGCTACCTCCCATTGCCAAGAATACAGCTCCGAGTCAAGAATACATCTCCTATAAAGCATGATGAGGTTGGAGAATACATGGCAAGGGATCTGAGACCGTTCCTCCATACAGAATCTCTCCAGATCCTTCAAATTTCGAGGTCCACGGACTCTCCTCTGTGGACTCTCCTCTTCAGTTCACCCCACAGGTTTTCCATGGGTTTCAGGTCAGGGGACTGGGATGGTCAGGGCAGGACCTTGATTTTGTGGTCAGTAAACCATTTTTGTGTTGATTCTGATGTATGTTTTGGATCATTGTCCTGCTGGAAGATCCGACCACGGCCCATTTTGAAGCTTTCTGGCAGAGGCTGTCAGGTTTTCATTTAATATCTGTTGATATTTGATAGAGTCCATGATGCCATGTATCCTAACAAAATGTCCAGGTCCTCTGGCAGAAAAACAGCCCCAAAACATTAAAGAGCCACCACCATATTTAACTGTGGGCATGAGGTGCTTTTCCATATGGCTACCTCTCTGTGTGCACCAAAACCACCTCTGGTGTTTATTGCCAAAAAGCTCTATTTTGGTTTCATCTGACCATAGAACCCGATCCCATCTGAAGTTCCAGTAGTGTCTGGCAAACTGAAGACGCTTGAGTTTGTTTTTGGATGAGAGTAGAGGCTTTTTTCTTGAAACCCTTCCAAACAACTTGTGGTGATGTAGGTGACTTCGGATTGTAGTTTTGGAGACTTTCTGACCCCAAGACGCAACTAACTTCTGCAATTCTCCAGCTGTGATCCTTGGAGATGTTTTGGCCACTCGAACCATCCTCTTCACAGTGAGTTGAGACGATATAGACACACGTCCAATTCCAGGTTGATTCATAACATTTCCAGTTGACTGGAACTTCTTAATTATTGCCCTGATGGAGGAAATGGGCATTTTCAATGCTTGTGCTATTTTCTTATAGCCACTTCCCATTTTGTGAAGCTCAACAACCTTTTGCTGCACATCACAGCTATATTCCTTGGTCTTACCCATCGTTATGAATGACTAAGGGAATTTGGCCTATGTGTTACCTCATATTTATACCCCTGTGAAACAGGAAGTCATGGTTGAACAATTTCCTGTTCCTAGTCACCCAGTAAAAAAGTAAAATATCAGTGGGAATATACTTCATATATAATTCATAGGGGTGCCAATAATTGTTGCACACATATATTTAACAAAGATTTTATTTTTGATAAACCTGTGTTTTGTTTGCAATTGTTTGATATCCATGAGAGCAGAGTATTTTTGTGAATTTTTTTTTTTAACAAAAGATCAAAAGGTTGAACAATAAAGAAATTTTCACTGCCTTCTTTG